>JAANDH010001213.1:61662-71998 GCA_011799765.1 Nymphaea thermarum
ACCCTGTGGCCAAGAAGCACAAGGGGCATTTCTTTTTATCATTATGGGGTTGCCTAAGTTATCTTCTAGATGAATAATGGAAGCAGCTATAACGTTGAAATTGGGATAAGAAAATTTTTTTCCTTCATTGACGAGGATAAACCTATGGGTCTTGTATCTGCAAGAGCTTTATCCACCTGGCTAGTAGTTTCAGCTTTTGGATGCAAATCAACCGAATGTCAGTGACTATTAAAATATCAGATCATGTCGAGCAAAAGTGCAAAACACAAGGAAATTAGGTTGGAAATTTTGAGTTAATATGGGCATCGATAAGAACTTTTCTAGACTTTGTTTCATTATCCAAGAGCACTCGCAATGGATCTTATATTGGTTATTCAAGTTAGTGGTAGCCTTGTTCTTGGTTCTAGTGGAATGAGCACCACTTTTGATATGGCCCTGGGGCTGGAGTAGTGACCTTATGGTTTCATTTTTATGTTGTGGGGTGAGCGGCAAATAAGCCTGGTCATTGGGTCGGGTATGATTGGGGTCCGAAAAAAAAACATTGGGGGTTTCTATAACTTATCAGGTCGGTGGGGGGTGGGCCCACGAGGTTTAACTCGATTAGATTTTTTAATATTATTTTTATTGATTTGGTGTGGGTGGGTGCACTAGTTCGATTAGATTTTTTAATATTATTTTTATTGATTTATATATAGTTATATTATTTTATTACGATTGATTATATTTTAACTCGATTAGATTTTTTAATATTATTTTTATTGATTTGGTGTGGGTGGGTGCACGAGGTTTAGTTCAATTAGATTTTTTAATATTATTTTTATTGATTTATATATAGTTATATTATTTTATTACGATTGATTATATTTATATATTATTTTATATTATATATATATATATATATATATATATATATTAATTTTAACCAGGCCGAAGTTAGTTTTAAGCACGTTTAAGTTAGTTTTTTTGCCACTGGCCTGATGATGACACCATCACGTGGCAGCCTCTCCTTACCGAGGGGGACTCCTTAGTCTTTATTCTTCCCAACTACACCTACACCTAGCGCACTCTTCTTATAGGAGCCCGCCCCAAGCCTTCACGTAACCAATCCCCATCCTCCCATCTCTTGATGGCGCCATTACCCTCCGTTTCCGATCTAACGGTGGAAGAATACTTCTTTCCGGCGACCGTAACGCCGCCGGAATCTGAGAAGACTCTCTTCCTGGCTGGCGCAGGTCCGTCATCTGACCGCTGCTCTTCTCTTTCTTTGTAGATATATATTTTTCCTCGAGGAAATCATACTGTTTCGGATTGCAAAATGCTCTTTGGTGGGTGGGGGGGATGTGGGGTTTGCAGGGGTGAGAGGGCTGAACATCCAGGGGACATTCGTCAAGTTCACGGCTATCGGAGTCTACGTGGAAGCGGAGGCTGTTGACGTCCTCCGTCCCAAATGGGCGTCCAAATCCGCCGACGACCTCGAGACATCTGAAGAATTCTTCAAGGACATCATCAATGGTAGCAACAACTCCACCATTTATTCTCTTGAATTGACACGATGAATAGTAGACTTGCTTTTTTGCAGGGGACTTTGAAAAGTTCACTAGGATCACATTCATCAAGCTCTTACCTGGTGAAGAGTTCACTTCCAAGGTGGTCGAGAACTGCGTTGCAATCTGGAAGTCTGCCGGGATATACACTGATGCCGAGGCCCAGGCTGCTGAAAAATTCAAGGAGGTCTTCAAAGAACAAGTCTTCCCTCCTGGTTCCTCCATTGCCATGAAGCACTCGACCACCGCCTCCTTGACCGTAAGGATCAACCATCTTTAATTACTTTCAAATTAGTTTCGTCGACTGATTAGACGGTTCAAAGTTGCATTTTCTGTTATGATGCAGATTGCATTCTCCAAGGACACTTCTGTGCCGGAAAAAGGGGTTGCAGTGATTGAGAACAAGGCACTACCGTTGTCCTTTTTGGAGTCAGTCATCGGGAAACATGGCGTATCCCCCGCAGCAAAGAGATCTATAGCAGAGAGGATCTCTGGTCTGCTGAAGTGAGCTGAAGCATAGAAGACGCATCCAAGCGGAGTGGATAACGAGATCATGTAATTGCTTGGCTACTGTTGCGTAGAATAAAAGGGATGTTCGTAATTAATCACCTTTGTCTTTGGCATGGTTGAATCTTTCACGTGGTTTGGTTATTTTGCTATCTAATGGTACTAGCACATAGTTTATGGGTAACTCAATTTCAGGCTTCGAGTCTCGAGTCTCCATGTAGCGAATATGCAGTTAGCTTGACGTAAGCCAACAGGAACAGTATATTTTATATTGGCAATACAAGCGACAGGTTATGGCCTACGGCTTCATTGCTCCATAAGTAAGCCTCTTGAAAATGCGGGCACCGTCTTAAGACAGCCGTTTCCACTGTCGTGGGCATGGGAATCTGACAATCGGTGACGTTGATTATATGTTACACGTGATATTCAAAATTTCAATGAGAAGTTGAGAACAATGCAACTCGTGAACGGCATTACTGGTAGGACGGATCCTGGAGATGAGATGTACTTAGAATAATCGTGCAAAGTTGAAACCGATGTTATGAAACGCGAGAAGTAAGAAAATGAGATGCATTACCAAAGTAGATGTAGAATAGGGTCGAGAATAGAAACCAAAACCAGGCGACAGATAGAAAGAGGGAGACATTTCATAAAGTTACCTTCCTTCCTCATCTGCAGCCCTCTTCCTCTCATCCCCACCTTCCTTCCTCCTTTTCCAAAACAGCCGCCAGAAAACTATCGCCGCTTGCCCTTCACTGTCTGCCGCCGCCGCTACCAACAAATGAGAAGTTAAGAACCTTCAAGCAGCTGCCGTTTGAACGCTTGAGAGGCGGAGAGGGAGAACGGAGAAGACCATGCACGTTTGTTTTTTTCATTGTGATATCATGTACCGATACGATGAGCCAAACTGGCGTACCGGGGTGACTTAGGATGTAAGTCATCCATAATGCTCAAATGACAGTGCGTTAAGTCGAGGCCAGGGCTCGAGTCGGTGAAGTGGCTGGAAAGGCAACTTTATGAAGTACTTCGGGACGATACTTCTAAAGGATTTCATAGATAAAAAAGGAAGAGCTCTCCAAAACATTGCCTTTTGAAGGAAATCAAACTTGGTAGATAAATATCAACAGATTCCTTTGTGTATCGTTCATACAGTTGTTCTTTTTTTTTAGAAAAAAGAGCTTACATGATTCTGCCACCATTTGCTTTGGCATCAATTAATATTGTCAGTTGAGTTAATACAGCAGTCGATTAATTACTGAAGATAACAGAAGGAAAAAAGACAGCACGATAATACAAGCAAGATAAATGCAACCAACCAACTAGAATAGCAGCGAAGGAATAGCTAAAGAATATGAGAGAATGAACAATCAATGAAACAAATAAGTCGATGGAGCGAAAAAACGTGAACGGCATGAGATTCTATGCACATGACAACATTTTGGCAGCAGATAGCCACTTCAGAAGGTAGTACTGCTTTCACTTGCCGATATTGAAGAACCTTCAAAAGAAAAATTGTGAAGGGTAATAAATTGAAGAATTGGGGTCAAGTACGAACTTTGTCACTTACATTTTCTAAATTTTTTTCTTCTAATTATCCTGGTGAAGTTGAATTAGCATCCAGCTAATGGAAGATCCAGCATTTTTTCGTTTTGGGCAAATTTTTTGTTGGTTCCCAATAGGATATCGAACTGAAATTTAGATTCAGTTAAGAAACTGCATGAAAAATTCCAATTAGTAACTAAAAGCACAAATGAGGGATTGAAGGTATTAGATGACTGTTTTAGAAAAAAGCAGCATTTTCTGTCTAGCTTGCAGCTAAATAATATTAATAATTTGTTTGGTTTTGGTTTTGGTTTTGGTTTTGGTTTTGATTGTGGCCAATGCTCTTTTCAGCCACAAACCCTGAGCATTAGCTACAGTTATGAACTCCTGCAGCACAAGAAGCTAATATGTATAGTAAATCTGCAATTTTTAATGTCAATTTCTACCATTTAAAACTAAAGCACTGCTTTTGGTTCCTCATCCAAAATTCATTTGGTGTTTCAATTCTACAATACATACTGCGATTATGGATGTTCTTAGATCCAACAATCAAACATTCGATGTAATCAAACATTCGATGTAATCACAAAACTAAAGAACACGATGTGTCTATGAACATATGTTTTAGTGAAAAATTTATTCTCATTATGGATGGGCTTTCCTGCTTTTTTTTTTTTCGGTTTATATTAGTGACTTATTGGAAGTCGGCCAAGCAGGTAACAAGAGATAGAGCTTCATAGAAAGCAGCTTCCATCTAAAGTGAGAACGAATCAAGCTGTCTTCTGAAGATGTTTCCAGTGAACCTAATGGATTTCCTTTGTTATGGAACTATAGGATTTAAAAACATATACAAATTTTATTTTTTAAACGAGATTTTGTGGGGGTTTGAAAATCCATTTTCTTAAGTTTATCTGATAACAAAGCACAACCTACGTGTAACACCCCATAAGTTTAGTCCCGTATCGAAGATCGTGAGGAATCTTCAAGAGTTTATAAAGGGGTTATTGAAGAGAAGATTGTCCTGATTCCTAATCTTTTTGAGGTTGGAGCCGAAATTGCTAGGGGACAGGTTGGGATCCACCGAACTAGGGGCCCGAGCCCGGGAGTGGGTTGGGTTGTTACACTACGCACATAAAAAATTGTTATAATTTTTTATTCACAATCAACTGAAACACATTTTCTTAAGCAAGTTGAAACAAAGGGAGGGTGGCATCCCAAGTCACAAAAGCAAACCCTTTTCCCTAGGTGCTACTGAACAAATTTGAATGAGGTGCAACTGTATTCAGATTTAAATACAAGTGAATAAAGGTCCATATGAAAATACTTTTCAAATTCATAATCCAAATTTGATCTACTTCCGACTTTTGTTTTTACACCCAAACCCGAATCTGACTTTTAAATGCACAAAATCGCATTATAACATATTAAGGACCAGCTTTGTAGAGATATGAATATTGAATATATAATATTTTATTTAACATGAAGTCTGAATTGGATCGAATACTTATTTAAAACCGAATCCAATGTGATTGAATGTTAACTTTTTTTTGTTTGTTTTTTTAAATATCCGATTTTTCAAAGCAGTTTGAACAAATATCTGATCTAAAGACATCTAAAGGTTATTAACTCTACCTTCAGCTCCTAAAAGGGTAAAAAACCGGACCCCTTAACTAGTCCCACCCAATTCTTTTCGGCAAGTTATAGAAACTGTCCTCATTGTTTATGTTTTTAAAATTCAAACTTAATGATATCAAAATGGTTTTGAACGTAAGAAAACAGAAAATCATAAGCGTGTGACAACCTTCCAGATAAAGTTTCTTCGCCTTCCCAACGAACAAATTTTCCTTTTTCTTAAAAATAAATGCTTCAAACTGGATTTGCGATGGGACCACCACCATATTAGGTAGGTGGAAGCATCCACTGGCAAGAGAGAGAGAGACCGCGCTCCATCGATCACCTCCCTCCCGCTTTTCTTCCATCTTGATTTTGGCGCCTAAAAGGTGAGACCGCTCGGCATTGGTGATTACAGAGGAAAGAATGTCGCCATCGGAGGGGGATTCTTCTGCTGCAAACGATGAGAAGATCTCTGGCGGCATTTTCGCCATCGTGATGCCCACTCGCAGCAGGCAGGCAAGATTCTCTCTCTTTCTCTATCTCTCTCTCTCTCAATTCAGTGCTTCTAGGTTAGACGCGAATTGAGAGGGGAAAGATTTATGCGGTTCTTGATATCTGCATCTTGTGTTTCTGTTCTGTTGAAGTTGTTGCTGATTTCTGATATTTGGTTCGCCATTGGGTCTGCTACCGCTTTCGGTTAGTCCGCCGCTCGGGTCCCTGCTTGTGTTGTCGTGGGTCGCAGCTTAGGTTGTTGCTGTTGTCCCTGCTGTGCCTACCGCCTTGGGTCGCCCCTTAGGTTGCTGCTGGGCTTGTTTCTTGAATGTATTTGAGGGATCGACGTCGGCGAGGCCTACTCGATCTGGTATTGCCATAAACATCTTGGCTTGCTTCTTCGCTATTCTCGCCACTCTGCGGTCGCCCCCTTTCTTCACTCCCTTGATTCTGGGGTTTGACTATGATGCTGGTCATGGATGCCGAGGAAAACGATAATCAGGTTCCTTCCCATCTTGTCCTGGTCGCGTTTTCTTTATTAGGGTTTTGTTATCGTTCCCATCAACTTATCATTATTTTAAAGAATAAAGAGATAAGGTGGTGCCGGGTCTTTTTTCTTGTTATCGTCTACTTCTTTTCCCTGTTTCTTGGCTCCCATGTGTCGTCTGCATCTTTTATCGACAGATATGAAGGACGATGCATGATAGGCAACTTTCACCTTATTTTATGTTCGTTCCGGCATCCATCTTGGTAAGTTGGGCCTGTTTCTTGAATGTAATTGATAATTTTCTACTACTCGCTCATATTGGAATCCATCTTTCCCGAGTTGGTTTTGTTTTCTTGAGGTGTTCTCATTTGTCCATTTGTTTCTTGAAAAGTTCCGTACAATATGCTGGTTTAGGGCGGCAACCTACTGGTCATAGGGTTGCTTATATTGTTATCCTACAATTCTTGCTTCCTTTTCTATATATCGGTTCTAATACATGGTTCAGTCTTCTGATGTTGGTTATGAAAGCAAAGTAGATGCTACTAGGTTTCATCTCTCATGCTTTCAGTGTTTTTGTCTCTTGATTCTCAGGGCCGGTTCTTTTGTGAATAATTTTGTTTGACATCCACATATTGTTTTGCTGTTTGTGGAAGTTAATGTAATTCAAATCTACATCTGTATTTGGTTATCCTCTTTGTTCAGGTATGGTTAAAGGTGTTATTGGGTGGATGCATGTTGAGTTACCTAAATGGGCCTTAGTTCCTTATGTGTTATTTGGTATATTATTGATAAACTTCAAATGCTAAAATGACACGTGGTTTGTGTGCTTTTCACTTTTCAAGGAAACCATGCCTACTCTTTTAGTTACAAATTCATATAACTGGTCAATTTTTTTTAGGTACAAGGTCAAGATTATCTTTCTATATTCCTTTCCTCGGTTTCTGTTGCTGAATTTTAACAGGTACTACTACTACATATAACCATATTTGAGTTAGAACTTTTTGCTTACTTTTTAGGTTTCTATGCTTTCTTCTTGTTTAGGTAAAATTCTTTAAGCTAATGAAATAAAATCTGTTTGTTAGGTGTTAATTATAATCACTATTCACATGCATTTGATATGGGTCAACTATAATTGCTAATCACGTGCATTGTTTTGTGTGATTTACTAATTTTGGATTTTAGAATTTTGGCCTATAAAGAGTTGGAACTTGTTGCTGGATGCACTTTGTGTGGGATGAATGCATTTGTCTTTGTGTTTAATTCAATGTTGTAAAAAGCGTATCGTAAGGCGTATCGTTCGGGCTTTAAGATACGCCGTATCGTAATGTATCGTAACGTATCGTAACCGTATCGTAAATTTTTTTAAAAAATTATTAATAAATCAATTTTTTTTTTTAAAACCGAAAAAATTATAAAAAAATCAGAAAAAATTAAAAATAACAAATTCTTCATAGAAAACTTGCTTGAGCTAATGATAGACTTATTATTGACATAAACTTACGCGTTCATCATTCATACACATCAAAATTGAAAATTCATAACAATATCATTCAACAAAAGTGCAAAACTCTTGACTTGACTCTCATTCATGATTTATCATTGATCATTCATAATAGATAATCTTCATCATCTTCATCTTCATCTTCATCTTCTTCTTCATCTTCATCGTCAAGAATTGGAAGATCTTCACCAACATATTCAGCACCAGCAGTAGCAGACTCTCCTTCATCAACAAAGCCTTCTGTTGCTTCATCTTCAAGGTTGAAGCATTCAAGATCTTCATCATCAAATATTGTAGCTGGTTCTTCCTCAATCCATGGCTCCAGATCGTCAAAGACTAGAAGACATAAAAAATAAGAGGTTTTCTAATTTCTTGTAAATTCTTTTCAAATCCCTTATGAATATTTGAAATCATTTCAAGCATGTTACTTGCCTATATAAATCTTTGAAACAATTCTTTAAGCATATTATTTTCAAATTCTTTTGATTTTTTCTTTGAATTTTCTCAATTTTTTGTAAGATCTTCAAATTTCTTGAGTATGATTTCTTACTTTTCTTATATATTTGTCAGGTTCTGAAGTTTATAAAAGCACTTTTTCAACTTCCAAGTTTTTAAATTCCACTGGCTTGTTTAAATTTTCAAAATGATTTTAAACATGTTCTAAAATGAGCGTTCATATCTTCAAATTCAAATCCACATCCAAAATACTAATCCCAACATCAGAGATGGGATAACATTATACCGTTGATTTAGATCTTTGTTCCCTTTATGAATATTTGAAATTATTTCAAAATAATTGATTTGTCTATATAAATCGTTGAAACCATTATTTAAGTTTTCAAAAATTTTGCAAATTGAATTCAAGATCTTATGATTTTCTCAATTTCTTGTAGGATCTTCAATTTTTTTTTGGTTTTGATTTCTTACTTTCTTAAATATTTGTTAAATTGTCAAGTTTCTAAATGCACTTTGCAACTTTAGAGCTTCTAAATTCTAATGAAGACATTAAAAATGAGAGTTTTTTTTTAATTTCTTGTAAATGCTTTTCGAACCCTTTATGAATCTTTGAAATCATTTCAAAATTATTGCTTTGCCTATATAAATAGTTGAATTTGTCTAATTTTTCAAAAATTTTGTGAATTGAATTCAAAATCTTTTGATTTTCTTTGAATGTTCTCAATTTCTTGTAAGATCTTAAAATTTAGTGGATTTGATTTCTTCCTTCTCCTAAGTCTTTGTCAAATTCTCAAGCTTCTAAAAGCACTTTTCAACTTTGAAATTTATAAATTCCACTGGATTGTATGAAGTCTCATAACGATTTTAATGATATTTGAATTGAGGTTTCATATGTTCAAATTCAAATTCACATTCAAAGTACCAATCCAAGATCTAAGACGGGATAAGGTTAGAGCTATGATGCAGATTGTTGGTCCTGATCACAAATCCAACATCTTATACCGAATCAGATGAGACCTCTCATCCTAACTTTTGGTCTAAATCCCAAATCCAACGTCAAATAAATGATCAGATTAGACCTCTGCTCCAGATGTTAGGTCCATATCTCTATTCCAACACTCTAAATTGGACCAGATTAGACCTCCGATCCATTTCATGTTTCCAAATTTGAAATATAACATCCTAAACTGGATCGAATCAGACTTTGTTCCAAATTTTAGGACTTAATCCCAAATTCAATGCTCCAAATGGTATAATCACAGTTTTAGGAGGTTATGCGTAAGACAATAGGAAAGTCAATGAAAAGCATGCAATAATGGACAAGTGCGCTGAAGCGAAGTTCAGTAAATGATATGTGATTGTCCAATTTTGAGCGTAAAAGATGCGATGAACCCCGTACTACAAAAGGGAGCGCAGTCTTGTGAGACTTAATGGCTGACTAGTTGACACGATCAATGCATGACCAACTAGATGCATTGGTATAATGGTCATTTTTAGGAGGTTATGCTTAAGACAAAAACATAGTCAATGAAAAACATGCAAGACTAGACAATTGCGCTCATAGTTGATACGATCAATGCATGGCCAACTAGATGCATTGGTATAATGGTCAGTTTTAAAAGGTTATGCGGAAGACAAAAGGAAAGTCAATGAAAAACATGAAATAATAGACAAGTGCGCTGAAGCGATGCAATGTAAATGATATGTGATCATCTCATTTTGAGCGTAAAAGATGCGATGACCCCGTACTACAAAAGGGAACGCAGTCCTATGAGACCTAGGAACTGTTCTATGATCTTGATGAAACAACATGCCCACCATCAAGTTGAAAATGTCAATTTGTTGCGATCGAAATAAATAGCTGACTGGTTGACACGATCAATGCATGGCCAACTAGATGCATTGGTATAATGGTTAGTTTTAGGAGGTTATGTGTAAGACAAAAGGATAGTCAATGAAATGCGTGCAATACTATACAAGTGCGGTCAAGGGTTGTGATGTAACTGATATGTGATCGTCTCATTTTGAGCGTAAAAGATGCGAGGAAACCCCGTACTACAAAGGGAAACGCAGTCCTGTGAGACCTAGGAACTGCTCTATGATCTTAATGAAACTACATGCACACCATCAAGTTGAAAAAATCAATTTGATGGAATTGAAATAAACGGCTGACTGGTTGACTCGATCAATGCA
>JAANDH010001214.1:0-73447 GCA_011799765.1 Nymphaea thermarum
CGACGAACCCGCTCCCGCTCCCTTGGCGCCGGACGGTGCAGGCGTGCAGCCGGCCACGTATCCGCACCACAGCCGCGGGTTCGTCGGAATATGAATAATTTTCTTCCTCATGGATGCAGGTGAAACCCCACCCACCGCTGGCTTATAAATGCGCGCCCCTTCCATGCCTTTCCTAGTTCCTACTCAAGGAGTCACTCCCGCGATACTAACTCCTCCGTGCTTCTTGGCCTCTCAGTTTATTTAGATCTCTTGTTCTCTCTTTCCTTCTATTTTTGTTCTTGTGTAATTCTAGATCTCTGTTTTGTGCCAGTTGTCTTGTTCATCTAAGAAATGTAGAGGACAGTCTCAACAGATCGCAGATGAGGCAAAGTAAAGGCTCAAACAGAGAAGTTTGACAGATTTGGATGGTTTCATGGATTGAATTCCTGCAATACATGCAAAAGAAAGTCCTCCCCAGTTCCCACCACGTCAAACCATAGCAAAATGCTACCTTATTTTATAATTAATCCTACCAATCATGTGCATGCCTCAAATGCCAATGTATCATAAAGATTATCTATTAATATATTTTCTCTTGCTCTGACTGGAAGAGGGAGATCAATATAGTTTCCAATATCAAATGGTTGATTTTTAATGTCGAACTTCGCCATATTGGCTTTCCTTTTTTTTTTTTTCCATTTCTTGAGAGTATCTATCACCTTCATTTAGTGCATGTTTCTTAGACAATACAGCACCAGGATTGTGTCAGTTGGGGACGGACCTACTAATTTTTTAACAAGTTGGATAAATTTTTTTTTTTTCAAAATTCTTAAAAGGGCCGAACGACATTTTTGAAATGTTTAGAAGAGCCAAACTAAAATTTCTGACAGATATAACAGTACACTTATTCTTTTTCAAAATGTCAAGAGAAGCCTTGACACTTGGTTGGGCACTAGTAAGTGATGAGGGTAATTGCGTTCAGAAAAACATCAAGAAAACCACTGAAAGGACAAGAAGAACCTCCAGGCAAAACTATCAATCAATTTGTATAACCATACCAATTTGGGGAGAAAGAAACGTCTTTACAGATCGCAGATGATGCAAAGTAAAGGTTGAAAAAGAGATGATAGGCAGATTTACATGGTCTCATGGATTGAATTACCTACATGCAAACAAAGGTCTTCTCGCCATATCAAACCATAGCATGCTGCTGCTTATTGTATAGGAGAGTTACAACTCGATCGTTTCCTCCATTTTCAGGAGAGGTTACAATATTTATAAAACAAATTTGCTCACATGAGCTGTAGAGATTTTTTCACCAGATTTATCAACATGACACTTATTTATATAACAAGTTGGAGATTGTTATTAGCCTCCTCATTTTCTAAGACCTTGTTGTACTGAGTTTTTCTCACGAAAAAGACCAAAAATATTTCAACTCTGAGGCGCATCTTCCAATACGACAGACCTTGCAGAAAACAAAAAGTCTAACTTAAAATGAACTTCACATTTTTGCTTTACTAAAATCCTATATATATATATATATATATATATATATATATCCATGTCCGAAATATTTCAGTAAAGTAAAGCAAAAATCTGAGGTGCATTTTAGGCCTAACCTTTTTCTTTTCTCCGAATTTTGTCGTACTGGAAGATTTGTCTCTGAATTGAAAATTGTTTGGTCATTTTAGGGAGGAAAACCCACGGTCTTAAAAAATGATGAGGCTAAAATAAAGTTAACCTCTTACTGACTTTTAACAAAGCATGAAAACCTGTTATTAGATTATCAAAAGAAGAAATGGGGCTTAACCGACATTCTCCCTTTTTTTTTTAGGAACATGAGCATCGCCCGCCCCATTAAAAAAGTGTATTGAAGAAAGAAAAACTGCAAAAAAAAGAACAACAATAGCGTAATCTAATGACATCAAGAAAAACAAAAAAATGGCAAAAAGAAACTCCAAGAAAAGGGAGAAAGGAAAAACTTTCTACCAATTTCTAGAAACCTACCAATTTGAAGAAACATGTCACTTCCACTTCCTCTGCCTCCACTCAACCGGTTGCAGGGCCAGTGTCCCCTTTTCATTTTTTTTTTTTTTGGTTGATCCGACGATCCTTCAATCCTTCAAGACGTATGCGACGAAAATCAGTTTTTGTTTGCCAGAGCCAAACAAACAGCAATGCTTGCGAAAGATGCGTTATTAGTGTTCATATTCCTTCTTATGTAGTGTACTTCTGGTGTGCTTGAATGAAATGGAAACGACCCGCTCACACTGCATCGTCATCTTGTATGAAAAGACTATTCGTACATTCAATTACCATAACAATCACATGTATCATTGCAGGAATCATGCATCAACGATATAGCTATGTAGCAGCAATAAATATTAAATATTAGCTGTGATGACTTAAAACCAACTATACTACAAAATTTGAAAACCAGCTGTTAGAAAACATTGCTTAAACATGAGTAAGCTTTGTTAAATAAATGATGTAAGAATTAGCTTATTGTCCCCTTCGCGAGTGGTTTTTGCTATTTGTTAAAAAAACTCATACTAAAAGACAGATCACTTAATTTGTAGCGGCGAAGGAGGCCGAATTACAGTTTTAAAATTCTAAGACGCGTAAAACTTGGTTTAAATCAAGTTTCAACCGTGGAGAAGAAGGGAATCTCGGCTGTGACTCGAGACTTCTCCTCTTCTTGTAAGTCAAACCTTGGATCAAACCAAACCAACGTAGTTGCTTAGCTTTCACCTTAGGAATCCAAGAACTAACCTCGTATGAGGAAACCGTGAGTTTGCTGCCCTTCCTTGGATGAAGACGCAGCCCTCCTTGCTCAACTTAGGCCTCTGCTGTAGCAGAGATATTGCACCCAAGACGTGGCTGGGCAGATGCAAAGATGAAGACGATGATAACTCCTAGGGCTGTGGCTCACCCAAGAGAAAGCCGTCACCTTCTTCTTCAACGTTGGAGATAAATGTGACCAAGAGGGGATGACGGGAGAGATGATGGAAGAAGAGGAGAGGAGAGGGAGACAAGAGGGGGAAGAGGAGCCAGCACGCTGGTCTTAAGAGAGTTGAGCCGGGGAGAAGAGAGACAAGGGATTGACGTGAAGAGAGGAGAAACGTGAGGAGAGAGAGAGATTTGCCAAATGACTCAAAATTCCTTAATTGCCTAATGAGTTCCAAAATCCAAACCAATATATACATGTGTTCTCAAATCTGGATTCCAAACATGGATCCAGCTCCAAAACTCAAAATGAAATGCATAAATAAAATAAAAGCGATATAAACCCAAGTCACAACCCGACTTGGTAAATAATGAAATAATTTATGCGAATGAATAAAAAGAGCCAAACTCTAAGTACAACTCATGACCTTGTGTGCTCAAGATGGAAACCACTTGCTTAGCACACCCATCTAGCCTCCTCGAGCTAGGCTCAACTCGACTAGATGACCTCCCTAGATTCGCGCAAACCCGACTCTAAGGACATGGGTTTTGGACTCGACTCCAGAACTAAACTTAGGCCTATACCGATCCAAATCCTAGGAATTTGGTTTCCTAGTCCGTGGATCCCCCCAATTGCTGGTCTTCACCTAATCAATTCATGTCCTAGAGCCGTTGCATATCTTCCCGCACCGCCCACTGCATTTGCTCTAGGTTCGAAGTTGAATTCCACTGAACCGTGATCTCTGATTGTGGCCGTGTCTGTGGCCTTGGTACGCCTACACGGACTAAGGTTCATATCAGAACCACAAAAGTATCTAATTTTGTTTGTTTTTTACCAATTGAACAACAAGAGTTTATAGAAGTTATTTTTCAACTGGCATCAGCACCTGATATGTAGCAAACCTTCCCCGGAATGGAAGATCAGCAATGGTTCAGTGGCAATAAACAGCACCCAACTCTCAGTTCAGCAATGTGACATGCCCAGACTGAACAAGTAAACAGAGATTGTATAGAATAGCAGCTCAAGGAAAGAAAGATATAACAAGGGATGTCAAGCTTTTTACTTTTAAATAACAAATAAACCATCAATTTAACTCATAAACCATCAATTTAACTCATAAACAGAGAGGGAGAGAAGAAAGATAAAGGAGGAGTACAAGAACAGAGTAGTTCCCGACTTCTCTCACTGAACTGAATGCAGCGCTCAACTGAAGCTTTTGAGGCGGTGAGATTTGCAAATGGCTCCAAGCCTAGTAAGGGAGGCTGCTTCACCATTATTGATATGCTTGTTCACTAAGAAGTCTCCTGACTCTGTCTTGCAGGACGCAAACTTTCAACATTTGGGCGAATTCACACTCCCTGTCTGTCCTGGCAGGATGGCAAAGCATTGGTATGTTCAATTTTTTTTTTTAAAGAAAAGTTGAGAAGTCAAATTTCAAAGGGAGATATTTTAGCTTTATAAAACAACGTATAAGTGTCAGACTTCTCAAAATGCACTTTCCCTTCAGACACAAGAAAAAGTAGTGTGATCATATTTGCATCTTTCCCTTGGAAAAAGAAAAACATGATCTTACATAAACATAAGGGATGATAATATGTTTGATTTGGATCCGACAGCTGATTCAACTGTCTTGATATGGAAAAAATTTTAATATCTGATTAAAAAATCTGATCAGATTCAGGGTTTAAGAAATTAACCGATCACATTCGGATTTAGATATACATAAATATCCAGTTTAATTCAGTTTCATATTGGATTTAGTTTTAAATGATCTCTCATATCCAATACTCTTACATTTTGAAAATTAGTCAGATTTCATTTAAAATTCAGATTTGGATTGTGATATGACTTTTGTTCAATCATTTTTTAATCTGAATATGTGAATATGCAGTTAACGGTATATCGCATTAAAATCTGATCCATTGGCATCCTTAATGACAATTATTAAACAAAACTATAATTTGTTTTCATTACCCTATGCTTTTACATAAATACGGTTTTATTTTCTCAAAAATTAAAAATAACATTCTTTTGTAACTTGGTAGATTTCTAGAAAGTCACACTTATGTAGTTAATCTTTTAAAGAAAGACTAAGAGAGCGTTTGATGCCTACCAAAAAAAAAACATCCACAGATTTTTTTGTCATGGAAAAAGTTTCTAGAACAGGTTGAAGCAGAAATATTTTTCTATCGATTTGAATTTCAAGTATTGGTCGACGAATACAAATAAATATATCTTGAAAAAGTTTCAAGTGTCTGATCGGCATGAAAAAAGGATCCCAGATAAATCACCCTTTCCAAGAAAAGCAGACCATAAACACCCGATAACCACCTCCCAACACCCCCCCACCCTTCCCACAAGAAAAAAAAAAAAAAAAAAAAAAAAAAAAAAAAAAAAAAAAAAAAAAAAAAAAAAAAAAAAAAAAAAAAAAAAAAAAAAAAAAAAAAAAAAAAAAAAAAAACTTATAAGCAACTCAAAAAGTGCCAAATAAGTTCACATCTACAATATTCAAAGCAGAAAAAGATGAAATTAATTAAGGATAATGCCTGGAATATAATTGCAAAAAAGTTTTACTTTATATCGGCATCACTGGAAGATCTCATGGCGGGTATTGCATCTGACCGACTAATGATCTAAAGAAACTAGCCGTATCAGGAATTGTGGTTAGCGGATTTGGTTTGATTCGATGGCCTTTGGTTATTTTTTCTCATATTGTAACATCTTTTATACTTTTTTAGTTAATCTATATCTCTTCCAGTCTCTACTTTCTCTCAAAAAAGTAATGTTCAATATTTTTGGTCGATTTATGTTCCGAAACCGATCTTTACCATATTGCATGCAATCCTTTAGTTGATGTAATTGCGGCAACTTCTCAATATGGATCCTTACAAGAGGTCCGACTTCCCTTTAAAGTTTATCCCACCTCACCTCGTTGCTCGAGGATGCATCTTTTTTTTTTTTTTTTAATTTGATGTGCATCTGCTGCACAGCTAGTCGAGCCAGCTCGAGCTCAATTCAATTTCATTCGTTCAAACTTAAATTAAACTTGACTTCTTAAATGAGTCAAACTCAAGCTTAAGTGCCCTTGAAATGGTGAATAAATTGAGTTTGAGTTGTATGAACTCGACTTCTCGTTAAACTCATTGAATTGAAATATAACGAGAGAACAGTTAAACTGACAACAACTAAACAAGTTAAACAAATTAAAAGAAACGTGACATGTTTAATTAACATAAATAAGCTAAGCAAGTGGAACTTGAGCTCGACATGATACCATCGAGGGGAAGTCAAGCCTGTTCTATGAAGCTTAACTTGAGTTTGAGCCTAAACCCACGCCAGCACAATGAAACTTCAGTTTAACCAAAATCAGAAAAAATAATGTTCCAAAAGCTTCAAGCTATATACAAACGATTTACAAAAGAATACAGAACAAATCTTTCAGCGTGGGGCAGGTGTGGGCGCCTGCCCATGCCAGCCCAAAATATCTTGCCCACGCCAGCCAATTTTTCTGGTTCCGCCATTGAGCCTAAGTCGAATTTGAGTTTTAAGAGTTGGACTACAAGCTGACCAGCTTGTCTCGACTGGTGTGCAGTCCTAACCTCACTCTCACCAGGTGACAAACAAGACAGTATTTCAAAACGCGAAAGGAAAGGCCACGGCAGAACCGAAAGAAAAATTTCGGAAACTGTTTGATAAAACACACATCCCATGGACCTATCATTCTTTTCAAAACAAACCTACAAATAAAGCCTAACGCAATGACTCTGCTACAGTTGAAACTGTGATTTCTGAACCGTATATCAGAAAACTATGGCAAGACCAAAGCGCTGCTTGATTGCTGTACAAAAAGGGGGACAGCTGGATATATGTGTCCTGGTCAATGGTGAAGCCCATGAACAGACTGGAACAAGTTGTTCTACTAGTCTGTCAATCCCAGTGATTTTCTATTCCATTTTTAAAGACAGTCAAAGGAAGCGTGTTCCGACGCTTTTCTCTTCCTACCGATTTAGGGCTTGAGGATTTCCTACGTTTATGTGTGTGTGCTTCTAGTACTCCAATTCCGATCTATTTGATAATTGAAACTAACAACTTTTTTTTTTCATAGTTTTGAGCCTTTCATTTTATAAGCAAATCATATATGATTCTGACGCAAGTAGATTTTTTAATGGTTCTAAAAGACAGTAATAAAAATCTGTATATGATTCACTTACACCAAAGCACACAGTTGCTAGAGGGCACTTTTTCTCAGTAGAGAACTAATATATAACAATGTTAATCAGATGATTGATGCCAGAGTATTTCAATAATGGCATTGTCGCTCAGAAGACCGATGCCGGAGTATTTCAATAATAGCATTGTCGATCAGAAGACCGACGCCGGAGTGTTTCAATAATGGCGCCATCTCAGCCAAAGACCAGTGCATGGGGTTCACCAGAATTTGCTGTCATGGGTAATTTCCACGAAGGATTATTTCTGAACCAAATTCAGAATAAATCAATCAATCTCTGAACATATTATGCAAAGAAACTCTAGAATTTATAGGGAGTTAGACTTCCTGAAAACACCCTGCTCTAGGATTGGCCTCCTACCTTTACAAATCAAAGTCCATCATACAAAGAATAAAGAATACACAATCAGCTCCCTACACAGACAGGAAAGCAGTAGCAACCATAGGAGGAAGAGTAACTTTCTCCATTGAGAACAAAGCCGAAACTGTTTGCAAAACTCTGTTTCCAATAGCTGTCTGCCTTTTAAGGTAGCGTGTAACCAATAAGTTCACCAGGTTTCAAAGCAACTCTGGACCCCAAGGGCAAGAGGAATGGGGAAGGACCTCTTAAGGGTATATCCTCCTCAGCACTCCTTCCCTGCCCCTCCTTGGGTAAAGTGGTGCTGCTCTCCATGGCGAAATAGTTTCGCCCTTCCATTAACTTTTTAAGAATTGCTACCGTAACACACTTAAATTGCTGAAAGTAAAAAAACTTAGTTTTATCTTTACAAATTAAATACTATCTTTTAAGAGATAACTTTGGTTCAAAGCTTTAGTTGAATACTATCTTCAAATTAACCTTTTGTTATAGCAATTATAATCATATTATATGCTATTTTTTGTTGCTCTGTTGTAGCTTTTTGTCGACTTCGTATTTGTTTATGGAGGTCTGCGAGCATTCTTCCAACAATCTTAAATCTGACCGTTTCTCAATGAGAATAAGTAAAATAAAGGATTTTAATTGTAGATCTTAGGTTTGGTGGATCATGGATTTTACCATGGATCTTTTGTCATATCGGTAAAATCACGCCACATTATATCCATGGATTTTAAATCGGAGGATCTCAAATGCTCCCTACAGCTCATCTTCAACTCTTCTTTACACCAAATAAGGGCCAACCAATGAGGTGACAAGGCCACTAAAGGACCCGCATTGAGTCTGCTCTCATTTTAGGAACAGAAAAAATATATGCATTTTGAGATATTCAATGTTTGAGTTCTTTTGAACTTGAAAGCCTTTAAGTTGGTGCAGCTGGGCAGGAGCATTTATTCTGACAAAAAACTTCTTTTTTCCCTTTCTTGTACGTCTGTAGCAGATTAAAAGTCCTAAATCTCAGTGAATGTAGGAGTCTTTCCATGTGTCCAGATTTGTTAATATTTTTGGCCTATTATGTGGCCAAGGAGGTTCAGTGCATGTAGGATGTCCCTCCATGTGTCCAGATTTGTTAATATTTTTGAAACTATAGTTTGGTTCCTGCGATGAAAAAATTCGTGGTTCTGCCCTCGCTAGAAACCACATGAGTCAAAATGGAGACGTGGGCTTTCTCGGAAAGCAGCGCTGGTACCGGCTTAGGAGCACTTTCCTTGGAGGCTTACGTGTGCCGTGCGGATAGATTCGGATCCAATGCTTATGCTTGGCTTTTAATTATCCATGAAGCCATTACCGGTTTTGATTCGATTAAAACTCAGCATATCATTACCGTTTAATTGATTCAGATTAAAAAGTGAAATTCCGCTTCAGGTGTCGATATAAGATCAGATTTAGATTGGATGTTTGGCTTGGAATATGATATAAGACTGTTTTTAGTTCATATTTGAATTCGAATTTGACTTTAAACATACTAACGTCTCAACTCTCAAGAATATATCCTATTCAAATTTGATCCATGCTTTCATTCCTCACCCGGGGAAAGCACTTGCGTGGGGTTGAACTATTTATTGCTCAAAATGGTAATTACAAAATAGAATATGTTCTACCGACTATGATTACCCCAAAAAGAAAAGCCAAAACCGAACAGGTTAATCAAAAGGTCATCAGATTCTAAAATAATTTTAGTTAGAATTTCATATCCTTAAAAGGTTTGCTATACAAATGACAGATTAAATGAGTGGAACCAATCTCCCCCTTTTAGTATGGTGATCTTCCCTAAACTGAAAAAAAAAAACACATCTGCCTTGAAAACTAACATCCAGGCCAGTTTTTATATTTCAAAAGGCAAAAAAAAAAAAAGTTCATAATGGGTAGTTTGGCAGGAGAGACACATTTTGTACATCCTAAAATCTGGCACAAAATTAAAGCATGTTCATAAAATAATAGTTCAACTATCCAATAAATCTGCATCAATCTTTTGTCTCAAACATTTTCATGAGACATTCACAAAATATCCCTACTGCCCAACAGCTCCCAAATGCCAACAGTGGTAAAGACCGAAATGAATTTTTTGCAAGACTGTCAATAAATATACTGCAAATAAAGTCTTTATATATAGCATTTCTATATTTTCTACTCGAAAAGTCCAACACCAATATTTCTTAAAACAAGTATGAATTGGAAAAGGTGTAAATCTATTTATCACTTTCCAAGGGTGGGGCGGAGATTGGTGCGGTTTCTATGAGCATATGCCAAATGGATCCTGCTCTTTGAAACCTTAATTCAGAGTTAAAAATTGCGCCAACCTCAAGAGGGCTGATTGTGCGAGTGATGTGCTGGGAGAACCAAAAGACAATCCAACAAACTAAGGCCCAAAAAACCAAACAAGGGAAAGGGAAAAGCAAAATAACAAGAGGAAGGAAAGTGGGAAGAAGATGGGCGGCCACCTTTTTCCGACACAAGTAGCTAAGTGCACAAGAATCGAGGAGAGAGTGAAAAATCGGAATTATGTACATTGGAATAAATATTATAAAAACTACAGAAAGTGACCACTGTAGGCTTCTTTTCATGAATTTTGACATTCCTTGTAAATCTTTATTATTTAAACATACATTGAACTTCAACGTTTTATTTTTTTCTGACACATAAATGGCACCAATTGACTTGAGGTGCAAAAAGTGAAATAAGAAACAATTTAAAGTATTTTCAATAGTATTGATCTATAAAACTTCAATTTTGCTTTTAAAGTTTCCCCACAAGATCAGAAGCAGTTTTTCATCATAAATTCATGTCAAACATTAAGCTTAAATGTTTAACTAAAATGGGGAGGTTTTTCAATGCAATAACATTGTAGAGTACAGAATAGCCATAAAATAACAACGCCTTTAGATATGATAGAAAGATAAGCATTACCTCCACGTCGATCTCAATGAAGTGAACTCCTGTGGTTTTGATAGAGTCCAAATAAAGCTTAGACAAAAAACAAGCGGGAAGAAGGCAAAGCTAACATTTGCTGGCCAAATAAATATCTCAGTGTTAATTGTGGTCCAAAATACTAATATCGAAGTTGGATGAATACAATCGTGATCTGGACCTGATGTGGGGAATGGACTTCAAGGAAGAAGGCAAAGCTAGCATTTGCTGGCCAAATAAATATCCAAGTGTTAATTGTGGTCCATAATACTGATATCAGAGTTAGATGAATACAATCGCGATATGGACTTGACGTGAGGAATGGACTTTGAGGAAGAAGGCAAAGCTATCATTTGCTGGCCAAATAAATATCCAAGTGCTAAACGTGGTCCAAAATACTAACATCGGAAGTAAAGAAGGCCATTTTGATAATTTATTAAAAAATATCCTTCATAATCTTTTCTTTTATTTTCAAGTTTGCCTTTATAAAAAATTTTCATTTTTGCCTTTATAAAAAATTTTCATTTTTAATGTGAGTTAAAGATATTTTAATTATTAACTGTATTGTTGCACAAAAATCAAAGACCAATGTGATGCATATAACCAGAATGGGAAAAGAGCGCTTCTTTAACACTTTTGGTACACCATTTGTAGGTGTTGAGAGGGGGAGAGTTTTCTTGGTGCTCAGTCTTACATGAAATGTACTCAATCTTTCTCTTTAAATATAGCTTATGTAAATTAGGTGATATCAAAATTTGTAGTTTGAAAAACAATATTGGTACATATTACTTTTGAAAAAGTATCAGAAACTAAAAGTTTACCACAATAAACCCAGACTGCTATTTGATAATTTAAAAAGCAATAACGACGCTTTTACATGAAGAAGCGCAGATTTTCACAACAGAGGAGAACATAAGCTCTTGTCCTTTGGTGAATCTTTGGAGACATAAAATTAACGCACTGATGCAGTTAATCTTCTAAAAAGTGACTGGAAAAAAGATATAAGAGTGTCAACTAAACGCTCGGAACCAAATTTGCCTCTTGAAAAATAGTACGGTGTATAAGGTAAAACTTCGATTTTATCCGTGACGAGAGCTGCAGAACCTAAAATACTGTTTTCTTTAAAAAGGATTAGGCCTTTATTACCATCAAAGGAATATTAGGCAAAAGATAAAATCGGCAGCACCATTTTGTGAACATTTTGCAAGCCAAGCCTTAACCTGACCAAGACAAGCAACTGAACATTCTCGAACAGGTCACTTTTGCACGTCAAGGAACAGATTGTTTTATATATATATATATATATATATATATATATATATATATATATATATATATATATATATATATATATATATATATATATATATATATATATATATATATATATATATATATAACACTTAAATATATTATAAGGATAAATCAATGACAGTGAGGTGAACTTGACGGAAATTTCCGAGTGGTTTCTTTTCCACAGCACTTTTGACTAAGACAAATTTTTCATAACACTTTTGATACCAATAACACATTTCCACAGCACTTTTGACTAACAAAAATCAAAATTTCCACAGCACTTTTGACTAACACTAATAAAAGAGTACCAGTAACACATTTGTCTTGACATTTAAAGAACATTTTTCTGAGAGATGTTCAAATATCTGAAAAGGGCTCAGCAGGTCTCGTCTGGAAGGCACTTTAAAAATAAAAGCAACACTTAAAAGAGTAAAGAAGAATCTATTTTACAAGGAAATATACTATAAAGCAAATTTGGCCCTAAAAAAAAGCCAACTGCTGCGGAAACCAAACCAAGTTGCCCTGTAATCAATTTATGCCTTTGAAACATATTTGCAAAGAAGTTTTCTCTTTTAATATGGCATATGCAAATTAGGTGATATTAAAATTTGCAGTTGGTAAAGCAATATTGGTGCATATTGCCATTTCAAAAATATCAAATTAGGTGATATTAAAAATGCATCAACTTTGTTTTCCGGTCTACCTGAAAAAGGGCATATTTTGAAAAAAAAAAAAAAGAGAACATAAATTATTGCCGTTTGGGAGATCTTTGGACATAAAATTAACACACTAATGCAGTTAATCTTCAAAAAATGACTGAAAAAAAAAACACATATATGAGAGCATCAACCGAAAGCTCTCAACCAAATTCACCTCTTCAAAAAAAAAAAAAGTACAGTGTAAAGCTAAAACTACGGATAAACTATTTTATCCTTGACAAGAGCTGCAGAACTTAATTATCAATTAAATGCTCATCTATATGCATCATATCAGCCACAAAAAGGAGTTAGATATATAGTTTTTTAACCATTGTTGTAAGGGAACCATGTGCCCAAATTTTGATGGCATGTCATATTTAGGAGACAATTGATAGTGTTAGATTTGAGATACTCAAGATTTGAGAACTGTAGATTTAAGATCATATCCCTCCTCCGATCTTAACTTTGAACTTTTATCAATGCAAAAAAGTAAAATAAAGATCTTAGGTAGATCTGGCTTATAATCCTTGGTGTGATAAGCCATATATTTTATCATGAATCTTTTCCCCAAGGGCAAAGCTAAAAAATTACGACTAAGGGGTACTAGATATAAAATTTTAGATTTGTAAGAAGCACCAGTATGTAAGTGAGAAAAATTGCCTTGAAACATCAATATGAAAATAAAAATATATTTCTTGGGACTATGCGGGCAATTGCCCACATAGCCTACTACACCTGCCTTCACCCCTACTTTTGCCACATCAACAAAAACATGCCACATCATATCTACATTAGATCTGTTGATTTCAAATACAGAGTACTCGAATACCCTTTTAAAGACATTGGATTTTACTTGTTGCATGGTGCTGATTGAACATTCAAACAACTATTCTTAAAAAAAAAAAGGGATCGGACCTTGGATGTAGACCTTTGTATATGATATTTGGATCTTTCTAGATCCAATTACATATGATTTGGATCCATTAATAACATGTTGCACAAAGATTCTTTTTCCGATTAGCCCTCTTCTCGTCACATATTTGTTGTTCTAAGTTCGCTCTTCCATCAGAAACCCACACAAATATGTTAAGTGTTGAACTAGGAGATCAAGCTTGGACAGATTTTCAGTGGCTTGTTTACACACTTTGCTCAACAACATCAATGATAAAGATGCAAATTTCTTTCATAATTTCATTATGTAACAAAAACATTGTTGTATTACTGCTTTTACTTTGCAGAATAGAAAAACATACACAATTTTCAAATTGCTTGTGTACAAGGAAGATCATAAATAAAAGGGTAGGGATGGTCCTATCTCATAGGGAATTAAAATTCAAAGAACAAAATCAGAGGAAATAAAGGCCCAATTGCCTTATGGTGCATTCAGGTAGCGTCCTCGCTCTATTTCGACTTGCATATCGGTTGTCCTTTTTTTTTTTGAAACACAAACATTGATATTACAGGAGTTTGAAATGGAGTGTGACTACTTACTAACTGTTGTACTAACCCTATTGAGAATAATGATTATTGTCAATTTATAAATTTACGTTTTATTATGGTTATTTTTTTTATTCTTTATATTTTCTAAATAATAAAAAAATATTGCAATTTCTGCACGGCTTCTTTTCCGTTCGTTGTTGGCGTGGAGCATATATTCCACCATCCTCGTGAACCAATTCAACAACAATGAAGCTCCAAGAAGCGAACATCACTTTCACTAACTGCTTTTCATTTAGAAGTTAAGTGGTTGTGACATAGTTTTCCCACTTTTATTGTCAAAAAAGAAAAAATCTAAACCATATTTGAAATAAAATCGATTCCGTACAAGTATCCAGTTCATCAATTCATGACACCTGCACACTTCCACGGAGTCTATATATATATATATATATATATATATATATATATATATATATATATATATATATTATATATATATATTATATATATATATTTAATATTATATATATATGTATATATATATATATATATATATAGATAAAAACCAAACCCTTTAAATATGAAAATTTAAAGTGTTTTTATTAAATTTAAAGGATAGATTGATGCAAAATATCTATCAAGTTGATCATTTCTTGTGTTTTAATCGAATACCTTTTAATCGCTTTTGGAAGCCATTTTATTTAAAATCCAACGTATCCAATGTCCATATATTTTCAGAGCTGTATATAAACATATCACTACTGGTTTTGATTGATTAAAACTCAGCATATCATTACCGGTTTAATTGATTCAGATTAAAAAGTCAAATTCAGTGTCGATATAAGATAAGATTTAGATTGGATATTTGGATTGGAATATGATATAAGATTTTTTTTAGTTCATATTTGAATTCAAATTTGAATTTGAACATACTAACGTCTGAAGAATATATCATATTCAAATTTGATCCATATTTTCATTCCGACGAAAGCACCTGCGTGGGGTTGGCCAATTTATTGCACAAAATGGTAATAACAAAATAGAATATGTTTATGATTACACAATAAAAAGAAAAGCCAAAAACCGGTCAGGTTAATCAAAAGGACGTCAGATTCTAAAAGAATTTTAGTTAGAATTTTATATCCTTAAAAGGATAGATATACATGTTACAGATTAAACAGTGGAACCAATCTCCCCCTTTTCGTAATTGTACTCCTTCCGGAAACTGACATCTGCTTTGAAAACTAACATGCGGGCCAGTTTTTATATTTCACAAGGCAAAAAACAAAAAACTCATAATGGGTAGTTTGAGAGGAGAGATACATTTCAATCTGCCACAAAATTAATGTAGGTTAGTAAAATAATGGTTCGACTATAGATTCACCTTAATCTTTGTCTCAAATTCATGAGACATTCACAAAATATCTCAGCTGCCCACAGCTCCTAAATGCCAAAAATGATAGAGACCGAAATGAATCTTTAGCAAAACTGTTAATAAATATACTGCAAATAGAGTTTTTATATAAGATTGCTTTCTACTCGAAAAGTCAAAGACCAATATTCCTAAAACAGGCATGAATTGGAAAAGGTGTAAATCTATTTATCACTTCCTAGGGGCTGAGATAGGTGGGTCTTCATGGAGCGTATGTCCAACGGGTCGTACTTTTTGAAACCTTAATTGAGCGTTAAAACTTGGGTGAACCTGGGTTCAATTATATGGGGCGGCCCCATGAAATCTGAGTTACTGTCCCATGATCCATTGAAAATTTGTTAACCATTTTATTAGTACCCGTTACAAAAAAAAGTTCTGGCTCGGCCCAATCACTTTTTATGCCACTTCTTTCATGAGAGTCGAATTGCTTCTTTCCAAATTCTTTCACAATTGCTTCTTTCCAAAAATCTTTCCGAAGTTCAATGGGCATGACACCATCTGCACCCTCAAAGCACACCGGGCCATTCAATTGAAGCAAATGGTAGTTGGCATTGAATTTTCAAAGTCTGTGATATGTCAGTTTTACTGACAACATAGTGCTTGGATGGTTACTTGTTACCTCTTATACAACAGAAGGATAAGTCCAGTAGAGATAACCATAGTCGATTTACTGATGAAGAGCACTGATTCTGCGAGTAATGTTCTTTGGCAACAGCTCCATTTAAGATTTAGCTAACCAAAAGTCGAAGTTCTTCCTTGAAACTAATTTCATACTTGACTCTCAAACCAAAACATGCATCACGTTGGACCCAAAAATAAAAGGTCTAATATCAGTATCTTGCTCTATGGTTAACAAGCATTGAGCAAAGGATTTAGCACTTATCAAAGCAGTTCGGCCGCTGTCCCTTCGTTTCAAGTCAATCACTCATAGAGGGCACCAAGAAGGAGAATCGAAAGAAAATCGAAACCTACATGAGGTAAAAGCAAAACAACAAGAGGAAGAGGAAGGAAACTGGGAAGAAGATAAGCACCCATGTCTTTTAGACACAAGTAGCTAAATGCACAAAAATGGAAGAGACAGTGAAAAACCTTTGAATAATAGGAAATTAGGAATCATATACATGGGAGTAAATATTATAAAAACTACATAAATTGACCACTGTGGGTCTTCTTTCATGATTTTTTACTTTCCTTGTAAATCTTTATTATTTAAAGATAAATTGAACTTCTTTCTTTTTTCTGACCCACAAATGACACCAATTGATTTGACCGAGCCAATCCTCCCAATTTTTTTTGATGAATCAATTAATCCATGTTGCTTGCCTAAGACCAATTTAACAGTGACCTGTGTTTCGAAGTTAACCTGAAAAAATTGAGTGCCTATGAAGTTCAAAAGCAGCTGGAAGGCGGTTTCTTAGTCCCTCTCAGTTCTCCAGCAGGTTTGATGCGGAAGTTTATACTTTGCCAAAGGCGAACCAGTATATGCTTATTTTTCTTTTACATTGCCGTTATCGACGTTTAATTGATATTTCATTTATGAGGTGCAAAAAGTAAAATAAGATACAACTTAAGGGGCATTAAAATAAATTCAAGAATGACATTAAGCACCAGAGGATTATTTTTATATTTAAAAATTTTAGAAGTTAGGCGCTCCTGGTTAGGTTTGGGCATCGGACTCGTCCCTGATAAATTTTGCCGATAATAACAGACGAACGAAAAGGAAAACAGAAAGACGGTCGAATGACAGAGGATTCTACAGCACAGAAAGTAAGAACTTTCTGATCCATCATTCTCGCCACTGAATATATAAAAGTGTCCCTAAACTGGGTTTGCTATTCCGCTAACGTTAGAGGACATAGGCAAACCCCTGCCCACTCGTCTTGCCAGAATTTTATTTACCCCTTAACCACTCACCATTGGATTTTGCTTTATTAATAAAGAACAGATTTGGGTATTTTCAATAGTATTGATTTGCAAAACTTCAATTTTGCTTTTAAATTTTCCCCGTAAGATCAGAACAGTTTTTCTTCATAAAATTAATGTCAAACATTAAGCTTAAATGCTTAAATAAAATAGGGAGGTTTTTCAATGCAACAACATTGTAGAGTACGGTAGAGCCTTAAAATAACAACGCCCTTAGATATGGTAGAAAGATAAGCATTACGTCCACTTCGACCTCAATGAAGTTAACTCCTGTGGTGCTTCGGGTTGCTTTCCTCTAGACATCACTCTTGACCAAATTTGATGAATCCAAATAAAGCTTAGACAAAATACAAGCGGTGGTGAATGGACTTCGAGGAAGAAGGCAAAACTATCATTTGCTGGACAAATAAATAGCAAAGTGCTAAATGTCGTCCAAAATACTGACATCGGTGTTGGATTAATACAATCGCGATCTGGACTTGACGTGATACTGACATCGGTGTTGGATTAATACAATCGCGATCTGGACTTGACGTGATGAATAGACTTGGAGGAAGAAGGCAAAGCTAGCATTTGCTGGCCAAATGAATATCCAAGTGCTAAATGTGGTCCAAAATGCTAACATCGGAGTTGGATGAATACAGTCGCGATCTGGACCTGATGTGAGGAAGAAGGCAAAGCTAGAATGTGCTGGCCAAATAAATAGCAAAGTGCTAAATGTGGTCCAAAATACTCATACCGGAGTTAGATAAATAAAGTCATGATATGGACGTGACGTGAGGAGAGGAAGAAAAAGGGAAGAAGGACATTGACATTTTGGTAATTTATTAAAATTATCCTTCATAATCTTTTTTTATTTTTTATTTTCAATCTTCTCTTTATAAAATAATTTCCTTTTTAATGTGAATTAGAGATATTTAAATCATTAACTATAGTTAATATTGATGCACGAAAATCAAACACCAATGTGACGCATATAAGCAGAATGGGAAAAGAGGGCTCCTTTAACACTTTTGGTTCACCATTTTTTGGTGTTGAGAGGGAGAGAGTTTTCTTGGTGCTCAGTCTTATATGAAATATATTGGATTTTCCCTTTTAATATAGATTATGCAAATTAGGTGATATCAAAATTTGTAGTTTGAAAAGCAATATTGGTACGTATTACTTTTCAAAAGGTATAGAAACACAAAGTTAAACACAATAAACCCAGACTATTATTTGATAATTTAAAAAGCAATTACTTTGTTTCCACTCGACGCTTTACATGAAGAAGCGCAGATTTTCACAACAAAGGAGAACGTAAGCTCCTGTCGTTTGGTGAATCTTGGACATAAATTTGACGCACTGATGCAGTTAATCCTAAAAAGTGACTGGAAGAAAGATAAAAGATGTGACATCGTCAACTGTGAGCTCCGAACAAAATTTGCCTCTTTAAAAATAGTACCGTGTGTAAGGTAAAACGTAGATTTCATCCATGATGAGAGCTAAGGATTGGGCCTTTGTCATATATTTTCTTGCATTTACAAGCCTTAACCTGATCAAGACAAGCAAGTGGACATTCTCGAGCACGTCGCTTTTGAGCCTCAAGGAACCCCGTGTTTCATATATATATATATATATATATATATATATATATATATATATATATATATATATATATATATATATATATATATATATATATATATATATATATGAAGAAACACCTAAATATATTACAAGGATAAGGACCACAGCACTTTTATAAAACAAATTTTCCACAGCACTTTTGACTAACACTAATGAACGAGTACCTATAACACATTTGTCTTGACATTCAAAGAACATTTTTCTGAAAGATGTTCAAATATCTGAAAGAAAAGCCAACTGCTGCGGAAACCAAACCAAGTTGCCCCGTAATCAATTTACGCCTATGAAACGTATTTGCAAAGAAGATTTCTATTAAAATTTGTAGTTTGTAAAGTAATATTGGTGCATACATTTCAAAAAGTATCAAAAACTAAAAATTTTCACATTAAACCAAGACTATTGTTGGATTATTTAAAATGCATCAACTCTGTTTTCCGGTCTACATGAAGAAGGGCAGATTTTGATTAAAAAAAAAAAGAGAACATACATTCTTGTCGTTTGGGAGATCTTTGGACATAAAATTAACACACTAATGCAGTTAATTTTCTAAAAAATGACTGAAAAGAAAACACATATATAAGAGCCAAGGGCGGAGCCAGGGGCCCAGGAGTTTCTTGAGGGGCGGGCCGACAATCCAACCTTTGGATTTGGGTAGGGCCAAATTGCATTCAAATAAAAAAAATACATGGTGCAATTAAAAAATCATATTTTTTTCAATGTAAATTTTTTTTTTTTCATTGGCCAGGGTGGGGCCATGGCCTAAACGGGCGGCGGGCTCCTCCCTCCCTCTGCCCTGAGCATCAAGTGAAAGCTCTGAACCAAATTCACCTCTTCAATATATATATATATATATATAATGGAAAGCTAAAACTACGGATAAACATTTTATCATTGACGAGAGCTGCATAACTTAAACTGTTATTTTTTCTTTAAAAAATATGAGGCCTATATCACAATCAACGGAGGAGTACTAGTCAAAAAGATAAGATTGGCAGCACCATTTCATGAACATTTCCCTGCATTAGCAAGCCTTAGCCTTAGCCTGAGGAAGTGGTGGGTCGCCGCTGCGGAGGTCTTCATGGCCGCACGGAGGTAGGCCCGTATCAGAAAGACAAGCAAGTCGGCACCAGAATCAAGCGTTGTCATATTTACGGTGAACTTTCGAACACATGGTTTTTCGGGCGTGTTATTAGCCTTATTGTCGGACTTGGAATTAATAAAGAACAGATTTGGGTATCTTCAATAGTATTGATTTATAAAACTTCAATTTTGCTTTTAAAGTTTCCCATAAGGTCAGAAACAGTTTTCCTTCATAAAATTAATGTCAAATATTAACCTTAAATGCTTAAATAAAATAGGGAGGTTTTTCAGTGCAATAACATTGTAGAAGAGCCTTAAAAAAACAACGCCTTTAGATATCTTAGAAAGATAAGCAGCACGTCCCCTTTGACCTCGATGAAGTGAACTCCTGTGCTGCTTAATTAGTGGTAGTTTCAGTTGCTTTTGTAGTTTAGTGGTTCAAATCTGCAAGATTAGGATTTCAAGATCCTAATGTCTGCATCAGATCATCAAGCTGTAGTTGTTAACACGAGTATATAAATAAAAGACTTCCTACTCCAAAGATAATCAAGTAGAGGATCCCTACCTAATTGTTGGAGATAAGGCGCATTATACTTTCTATTCCCCTGTTAAACTTCGCTTATCAGAGCCAAGTGCACATGGTTGTGCTTCATAGACCACCAACGTATCCTAAACCTTGTGTTAGATCTTCTAGGCTTATACGTGACTGTCTAAAATCTCTATCATGCTTTCAATAATAATAAAATACAGGTTTGAATGACTTTCTGTTATATCATCAAGGAAAAGAGACAATCATAAGGATGCTTTATATCTCTTCTTATTATGATAAATTGGAAGCTAGTGCGATACCACAACATGTCTCTTTCTCATTTTTATCGACAGTATCACCTATTCGTGTGCCTCTTTTGATATCTGCTAGTTCTATGCATAGTTATATAGTCCATTTTACAAAAAGCTTCCAAAACTTAGTACGCACATTGACATAATACACTAAGGGATTGCTTGGTAGGTAGTAGTAGTAGAAAACTGTCACTGTTCCATGAACCAATCGAGAGAACTGGGAATTGGTGGAAAATTGCTTGGTATATCGGTGAACTGGTAGGTCTCAAATTGCTCATCTGTCTGGGTGGTAAGAAAGAATGGACTATACCAGGTTGATTGGTGCAATATAACGATGTGGTACCAACATGCCAGAAAGTGACATCCTGATCATCAAATCTTCATGATGAAAATGAAACTAAGAGATATTTTTAAGAACGTTATGGGTCCCAAGATGATACTTTAAAGGACAATAGTTCTTCTTCCACTATCCTTACTTTCCATGCATTTTCCACGACTTGCGGTCCAATGTGCAATAAAAAGGATTAGGAGATTTAAAGGACAATAATTCTTCTTCCACTATCTTTGCTTTCCATGCATGTTCCATGAACTTACCATTTTTTTATTTGAATTGTCGGTTGATCAATTCAGGCAAAAAAGTCTAGCAGTGAAGCGAACAGGTCGGCAGGAACTTCTCCATGCCTGTTCGACGGGAGACCAAGTTATCTACATCCCAATGTACGCTCAATGTGAAAAAAGTAAAGAAAATTTTACATCGAATGACCATTTTATATGAAGAATATAATGTTCGTGGAACGACAAATTTGCAAGTGTTGTGTTCCAACCTTTTGTTAACATTTGTATGGAATGCGCAATAAAATCTAGCTGCAGGCACGTGCACTTGCAGTAATTCAAAACTATATCTTCTTTCTTTCAGTGCAAGTAGGAAGACCTGGAGTCATTGATATTGACCACTGTAGAAAAAAAAAAATTTAGATGTTATTGTTTTAGAAAATATCTTTGAGGAATATTATTTGGTAGGTCGTTTGGCATAAAGTGACAAAAGTAATTGAACAGTGGAATATGACAAAGGAGAGTGAAGAACCCACTTTAATTTCCACCAATGATTCCATATATTTTCAAAGTTGTATGTAAACATATCAATGGTGGTTTTGATTCGATTAAAAGGTCAGCATATCATTACCGGTTTGATTGATTCATATTAAAAAGTCAAATTCAGATTCAGATGTCGATATACGATCAGATTTAGATTCAATATTTGGGATTGTAATATGATATAAGATTTTCTTTAGTTGATATTTGAATTCTAATTTGACTTTAAACATACTAACGTCTAAAGATATTTTCATTCCTAACTCAGGCACAAAATGGTAATAACAAAATAGAATATGTTCTACCGAGTATGGTTACATAAAAAGGAAAAGCCAAACACCGGACAGGTTAATCAAAAGGTCATCTGATTTAGGTGGAATCTTATATCCTTAAAAGGATGGCTATACATGTGAGTCTGTGACAGATTAAACTAGTGGAACCAATCTCCCCCTTTCCTAATTGTACTCTTTCAGAAAACTGGAAAAAAAGTTACACATCTGCATTGAAAACTAACATCAGGGCCATCTTTTATATTTCGAAAGGCAAAAAACAAAAAGTTCATAATGGGGTAGTTTGGCAGGACGATCTAGATTCTGCTACAGAATTAAAGCATCTGCCTCAATCTTTTGTCTCAAATTTACTAGACATTCGCAAAATATCACTGCTGCCAAACAGCTCCTAAATGCCAAAAGTGGTAAAAATGGAAATGAATCTTTTGATACACTATCAATTAATATATTCCAAATAGAGTTTTATATAAGATTGATTACTTTCTACTCAAAAAGTCCAAGATCAATATTTCCTTAAACAGACATGAATTGGATTATAGGTGGGGTCTCCATGGAGCGTAGGATTATAGGTGGGGTCTCCATGGAGCGTATGCCCAACGGATCCTACTTTTTGAAACCTTAATTGAATGTTAAAACTTGCGTGAACCTGATTCCAGTTATATGAGGCAGCTCCACAAAATTTGAGTTACGGTCCCATGGTTGATTAAAAATTTGTTAACTATATATTTAGTACCCTATGGACAAAAAATCTGGCTTTGTTCATATCACTTTCTATGCCACTTCTTTTAGGAGAGTTGAATCGCTTCTTTCAAAAAAATCTTTCCGCAGTTCAATGGGCGTGCCACCATCCAACAGGGGACCAATCAATTGAAGCTAATGGTAGTTGGCACTGAATTTTCAAAGTATGTGATATGTGAATTGGTACTGAATAAGTCCAGTAGAGATCACGATAGTGGATTTAATGATGAAGATGTTGATTTGCGAGTTAATTGTTGGGAGAACCAAAAGAAAATCCAACAGGGGCCCAAAACCACACAAGGGAAAGGGAAAAAGCGAAAGGACAAGAGGAAGGAAAGTAGGAAGAAATAGGCAGCCACATTTTTTCGACACAAGTAGCTAAACGAACAAAAATCTAAGAGAGAGTGAAAAACCTTTGAAAAATAGGAATTATGTACATGGGAGTAAATATTATAAAAACTACACAAATTGACCACTGTAGGCTTCTTTTTCATGATTTTTGACATTCTTGTAAACGTCTATCATTTAAAGATAAATTGAACTTCTATTTTTTATATTTTCTGACCCATAAATGACACCAATTTACTTGAGGTGCAAAAAGTGAAATAAGATACAATTTGTGGGGCATTAAAATAAACTCAAGAATGATATTAACCATCAGAAGCTTATTTTTAAATGTAAAATTTATATGTTACGGTGCCCTTAGCTGATCAGATGAGGACTGAGCATCAGACAGGTCGGATCCAATAAATATTTGCCGATAATAACAGATGAACTAAAAGGAAAACAGAAAGACTGTCAAAATGATAAAGGATTCTATACCACAGAAAGCATCAGTGGGAACTTTCTGATCCATCATTCTCGCCACTGACTATATACAAGTGTCCTTAAACTGGGTGTTATAAAACACAGAAAGCAGAGGATATAGGCGAACCCCTGCCCACTCGACTTGCCAGAATTTTATATCCCCTTAGCCACTCGCCATTGGAATTAATGAAGAAACAGATTCGGGTATTTTCAATAGTATTGATTTATAAAACTTCAATTTTGCTTTTAAAGTTTCCCCATAAGATCAGAAACAGTTTTTCTTCATAAAATTAATGTCAAACATTAAGCTTAAATGCTTAAATAAAATAGGGAGGTTTTCAATGTAATAACATTGTAGAGTACAAAAAAGCCTTAAAATAACAACGCCCTTAGATATGGTAGAAAGATAAGCATTACGTCCACTTTGAGCTCAATGAAGTTAATTCCTGTGGTGCTTCGGGTTGCTTTCCTTTAGACATCACTCTTGACCAAATTTGATGAATCCAAATAAAGCTTAGACAAAATACAGGCGGTGGTGAATGGACTTGGAGGAAGAAGGCAAAACTATCATTTGCTGGACAAATAAAAAGCAAAGTGCTAAATGTGGTCCAAAATACTGACATCGGAGTTGGATTAATACAGGCGCTATCTGGACTTGACGTGAGGAATGGACTTGGAGGAAGAAGGCAAAGCTAGCATTTGCTGGCCAAATAAATATCCAAGTGCTAAATGTGGTCCAAAATGCTAACATCGGAGTTGGATCAATAGAGTTGCGATCTGGACCTGACGTGAGGAATGGACTTTGAGGAAGAAGGCAAAGCTAACATTTGCTGGCCAAATAAATATCCAAGTGCTAACTGTGGTCTAAAGAGTTAGATGAATACAGTCGGGATATGGACTTGACGTGAGGAATGGACTTTGAGGAAGAAGGCAAAGCTCAATGTGGAACAAAATGCTAAATGTGGTCCAAAATACTGATATCGGAGTTAGATGAATACAGTCATGACATGGACCTGATGTGGGGAGAGAAAGAAAAAGGAAAAAAGGCCAGTTTGGTAATTTATTAAAAAAATATCCTTCATAATCTTTTCTTATTTTTTTCATTTCCAATTTGTATTTATAAAAAATTTCTTTTCTAATGTGAATTAAAGATATGTAAATCATTAACTGTATTGATGCACGAAAATAAACACCAATGTGACCCTAAAGAGGACTCCTTTAACACTTTTGGTACCATTTTTAGGTGTTGAGAGGGCGAGAGTTTTCTTGGTGCTCAGTCTTGCATGAAAATATGAAATATGCTGAATCTTTCTCTTTGAATATAGCTTATGAATCTCGGCGAAGTTTCCGGGTGTTTTCTTTTCCACAGCACTTTTGACTAAAACAAAACAAAATTTCCACAGCACTTTTGACTAACACTAATGAAAGAGTACCAATAACACATTTGTCTTGACATTTAAAGAACATTTTTCTGAGAGATGTTCAAATATCTGAAAGGGGCTCAGCGGGTCTCGCCAGGAAGGCACTTCAAACTAAATGGTCTTAGCTCTACAAATAAAAGCAGCACTTAAAAAAGTATAAAAGAATCTATTTTACAAGGAAATATACCATAAAGCAAATTTGGCCCTAAAAGAAATGCCAACTGCTGCAGAAACCAAACCAAGTTGCCCCCTAATCAATTTATGCCTATGAAACATATTTGCAAAGAAGCTTTCTCCTTTAATATAGCATATTCAAATTAGGTGATATTAAAATTTGTAATTTGTAAAGCAATATTGGTGCATATTGCCATTTCAAAATGTATCAAAACCTAAAAATTTACCACAATAAACCAAGACTATTGTTGGATAATTTAAAATGCATCAACTTTGTTTTCCGGTCTACATGAAGAAGGGTATATTTTAACTAGAAAAAAGGAGAACATAAATTCTTGTCGTTTGGGAGATCTTTGGACATAAAATTAACACACTAATTCTGTTAATCTTCTAAAAAATGATTGAAAAAAGAAAAAACACATATAAGGTCGTCAACCGAAAGCCTTAACCTTAGCCTGAACACATGGCTTTTGGGGCATGTTATTAGCCTTGTTGTCGGAATAAGTTGCCGGGTAAACTCGTTTACGCGTGGCTAATACGTAGCCAATCTGGGAATCCGTGTTCCCACGTTTGTTGTAATAGCATAGTACCAAACTTAATTATGAACTTACATGCCCAAATCTAAATCCGATTAATAAATATTGGTACATAAACTGTTCAAACTTTGGCGAGATCCAGTTTTTACCGAATTCAAGTAATTACCATATTCCATATTTTTGAATTGAGACATTTTCTTTAGACAAAAATTCAGATCTGATTTACATGAGATCTGATGTTTATATACAACGACAAAGATGGATCGTTACCGGATCTCAGCCTGAATGCTGAACCTTCGTCGAATCAGATTTCTGGTGAGTCGAGAAGACCCACCGAGGGCTGAAGGTTGAAGTTCTCACTCAATGCCTCATCCTCTTAGGATACAAGTTTTACTTTTAGTGCTTTGGAGTATGGCTCCTACAATGCTTTAACTTGTTGGATATTAGGGAATTGATGTTCCCAAAATTGAAACCAAATCTCATTGCCTACCCACCCCCGCCTCATCCATTGTGCCAACCCCACCATAGACTTGGTGAATAGTTTCAATTATGAGCTTAGATACCGAATCCTATACATGATTAGTAAATGATTGAAATTTCTCTACCTACTTCGGGTAAACAGGTTAGAAAACGAGACTGATCATAACCTGATATATGATCCATGCATTAAATTACAACAGAGGTAACTTAATGACATCATTACAACTAATATGTAGCTTAATGGCATCATTACAAAAAATTACTAACTAGAAAATGACATCTAATAATCTAATGCATTACATTTTCCAGTAATTGCTTTCCCCTTGAGGTACTTCCGTTACTCGGTCGGCCTCCCTTGTAAGCCTCGGCTCTTTGAAATTCGAACATAACAACCATTGCTGTAAGTTGTCACTAATTGAATCAGTCATCTAATCCCAATGATCTGCACAACATTGTGGAAATTGTTGCGAAAAAGATCCTGAAAGCAATATAAAGTAATAGAAAATAATTCAATAATACATGGATTTTTGTTTAGGTTCTGCTTTTACCGTAAAAGAGTGGGGTTATTCCATTTAATTATCCTGAGCAATTTGGTTATTTTTAATCCATAACACATGGCCCTTTGTTAGGTTGCTGAAAGACGAGGTTAGCTGCAAGTCCATGTGATAGCTAAAAAAAAACAAAAGGTCGTGGGTTTTACTTTTCCTTCCTTCTTGTTTGTACGAGGACGAGCTTTTCTCTCTCTGGCAGAGGAAGGGTATCCTATGCATTTACAAATTATTTTACAAAAAACTTCTAATTTAAAAGAAAGCCAGCGGTGTCTTGAGGATGGTCGCGTCCTCCTTCCAGGAAAGTAGTCGGAAGTTTCCATCACCTTAAGAGGGTTTCCTGCAGATATAAATAGACTCGAAGTTCCACTACATCTCTCCCATCTGTCCATACCAACACACATTCGCCCAGCTAGACAATCTCCTTCTCCCTTTGTCTTCACCCACCAGCTGATGATTCAACGAGCATCACTGTGAGGATCAAAACATTGAGTTAATTATACCATGGAGTGTTGGGATTTCCCCATCTGGATAGCCCTGCGTCGATACGGGTCCATATCCGTTTCGGACCCTTAAGTATAAATACACGTGTCTCGTGATGGTGAGAGACACATCAAGTTAATCCGGTCTGGGTAATCGGTCCCCTCAGCCATACATGAGTTGCCTGTCCCCATCACTGGGCTGCTATGGCTGAGGAGAGAAACTCATTGCCGCCACCGCCGCCGCCAATGCCGCTGAGGAACGACTCTTTGGGGACTGTAGCCGTTCTTCCCACAGCCGCCGACATTCAGTCGGCGGTCGCCTCTACAGGTTTTTCTTCCGCCCTATGAAACACTCACATGAATCATGAATGCTTGTTTTCGATTTCTGCATTTTCGTTTTTGTTCGCTATCTTAGATTCATCGCAAAGCTCCAACAATGGGTTATGGGCCCACTCCACGCATCGCTGCGCGTTTCCCTTTGCATTCTGTTTTCACGCAAAGAGAATAGGGCAGAAACAGAGCTTCCGTTGCCATTGCGCCTGACGAATCGGACGGTCGGTTTTAGGCGGCGTCTGTCGCCGGAAGGCGACAGACGGTTTCGTCTGTATGGGCACGATCCACGGGCAGCCACCCACGCTGTTGGGTGGCCTGCAGGTGAACCCTTTCGTCTGTCGCAGGCTCGCAGCCGCAGGGACAGACAGAACAACAGTGGACAGGGAAGTCGACGGGTGACTGGGAAGGGATCCCACCGGTCCGTTGAAGGGTGTCTGAAGGAAGGGAAGCCACCGGCGGGTTCGCCGTCGTCGGACGGCCCCGACGGCGTCCACCCAAGGTCGCCTGTCGCCCTCCCCGCTGCCGTTTTTTTTTCAAATCATGCCCTAATCTGCAAAATAGGGCACAGGGAGGGCGACGGCCGGTTATCAGTATACCGGCGACTTAGCCGTCGTCGGACGGCGCCGTGAGAGTCGCCGGCGCCCACCCAAAGCTTCACTCAGCCCGTCGGAGAAGAACCCGCCGTTCCCTGCGTTCGGTGTTTTGCAGAGGAGCGACGGTTTCTCGCTGCCTCAAACGCTCGTTCGGTCGAGCGAGAGAGACGGTCGAGCGGGAGACGATCGGACCCGGGTCGGGTCATGTTGACCCGACCCAGATCCATTATGCTTAAAAAAAAAAAATCGTTTTCGTTGCCGCTCGATGTCCGCCCGCTTTTGTTTTAAAATTTCGGATCGGGTCGGGTCCCGTCGGACCCGATCTGTATCCATTCGGTCTGATTTTTAAAACAGAATCGATTCGGTCCGTTTCAGAACCGATTCGGTCCGTTTCAGCTCCGATTCGGTCCGTTTCAGGACCGGTTCGGACATTTTGGGACCGATTCGGATCTTTTCTGGACCGGTTCAGGTAATTTTCAGACCGGTTCATTCAGTTTAAAAACCGATTCGGATCTCTTAGAACCAATTCAGGGTTGTTTGAGACCGGTTTTTTCCCTTTTCGGACCGTTTCATCTAGTTTTCCACCGGTTCAGTCTATTTTGGATTGATAAGGGACCAGTTCTAAGCTAGAGGAAGCCGGTATATGTGGTTTTATGCCCATTTAAGGTGTTTAATGGATTGGTTCGATCATTTTAGATCGATACGAGACCGATTCATTATGTTTTATGGAGCCTTAGTGAATAACTTAGATAGCATTAAGTTGATTATGCAGAAATGATTCATGTGATTCGTATGTTTCATTTTAAATGTGTTATTATGACATATTATATTCTTGTATCATCTTTAGTTTAGGATTATGCTAAGGTTAAATTTTATTGCATGATCATAAAGTTGTACGATAACGCTAATGTAAGGAGCCTATGATTAGTTAAATCATGTTATACCTCACCAAAGTGACTACGCATGATTTAAAGGCACATTAGTGTTTCATGTTGTACTTATTCTCATTTGAAGTAACATTATTACCCAAAGGTAGTGTGTTATGTTCAAGAGAGTAAGTAGAGTAAAATAGGAAAATAGATTCTTACATAGTCATGTCATTTTACACCCAAAGGTGTTATGCTTGACTATAGTTTGAATTTACATTTCCTAGTTTTACTAGATAAAGTTAAGACGGAATACATTTGCGTATTAGGTATATTGCCAAAGTAGTATCCTAATGACCCCGGGTATTTGTCTTGGAAATAGTAAACATAAAGAGCCTTTTAATTAGTTTACTATTCCATATGGTTTGTCTCATATAATGCATGTCAACATATGGATGTCTTTTGTCGTCTGCAGTGCCTGGTTCAATTTATTTAAGTGGCTCAAATTCTATCTTTTTACTTGATGATTCGTATTATGCTGAATGGAAAGAAAATGTTGTGTTTACATTGGGGTACATGGATCTGGATATGACTTTGAGCAGACCTGAGCCACCACCTCTTCCACCATAAAGTACACATAATGAAATAGTGTACTTTGACAAGTGGGAGCGTTCTAACCGACTAAGCTTGTTGCTTTTGCAATCAAGGGTCGCTAAGAACATACGTGGTGCTATCCCACCCTGTAGACCGGTGAGAGAGTTCTTGGATGTAGTTGAGGCTCAGTTTGTCACTTCTCATAAAGCCAGAGCCAGCACCCTAATGTCGAAATTAATATCTATGAAATATCAAGGAGGGGGTAACATTCACCAGCATATGTTAGAAATGAGGAACATTGCTTATCAATTGAATGACATGAAGTTGACTATTTCTGAATCATTCTTGGTATTCTTTACTTTGACCTCTTTACCAGCTGAATACACTCCTTTTAAGATTAGTTACAACACACGTGATACTGAATGGACATTCAATGAGTTGATGTCTAAGTGTGTTGAAGAGGAGGAAAGGATGAAGGGTGAGAAGTTGCAAAGTGCACATATGGTTTCTCACTCTGGGGTTGGTAAAGTTGGTATAAAGAAAAGTTCAATGAAAAGGAGTGCCAAGAAGAAGTCAACAACTCAAGCTAATTCTCAAACTGCGCAGACTAGCTTAGCTGCTATAAAGTGTTTCTTTTGCAAGAAAAAGGGACATAAGAAGTCAGACTGCATCAAGTACAAGAATTAGTTAGAGAAGAAATGTAATATGTCATTTGTTTCACTTGAAAGTAATATGTTACATGTTCCTATTAATAGCTGGTGGATTGACTCTGGTAATAAATAAAGGATGATTCGTACATGCTATGGCACCGTCGTTTGGGTCATATCTCTGAAAAGAGAATAAGGAGACTCTTAAATGAAGGGATCTTACGATCTCTTGATTTTACGGATAAAGACACATGTGTAGATTGCATAAAGACAAAGCAAACTAACATGTATAAAAAAGGTGCCGAGCGATGTACTGAAGAGTTAGGAATTGTTCACACAGATGTTTGTGGACCTTTCCCTCCTTGTTACACAGGCGAAAAGTATTTTGTCACCTTTATATATGACTATTCTCGGTATTTGTATCTCTACTTAATCTTTGAAAAATCCGATGTGTGTCAAGTTTTCAAAGACTATAAGAAAGAAGTAGAGAAACAAACCGGTGAGGTTATCAAGATAGTCAGGTCAGATAGAGGTGGTGAATATTATGGTAGGTTCACTGAGATGGGACAAAGGGAGGGACCATTAGCGCGATTTCTAAAGGAAGAAGGCATTGTGCCTCAATACACTATGCCTGGCAGCGCCTACCAAAATGGTGTTGCTGAAAGAAGAAATCGTACGCTTAAAGAAATGGTTTGAGCTATGTTAAACTACTCTACTCTCCCTGTAACCTTGTGGGGTGAAGCTCTCAGGACAGCAGTGCATATCCAAAATAGGGTTCCTACTAAGGCTGTTCCTACAACTCCTTACGAGTTATGGACAGGTAGGAAACCTTCTCTTTCTTACATGCACATATGGGGATGTCCTGCTGAAGCTAAGTTGTACAACCCTTACATTAAAGCCTTTGATCCTAGAACAACCAGTGGTTTCTTTATTGGTTATCCAGAAAGATCGAAAGACTATAGGTTTTATTGTCCATCTCATACACCACATATTGTGGAAACAGATAAGGTTAAGTTCCTGGAAAATGGCTCATTTGGATTAGATGCATTACAAAACCTCAATTTTGAGGAAATACAGGATACTGAAAGTAGACCTGATAAAGAAAATGTAAATGTGTATGATTATGTTGTCTCTCGTGATGACATGAATGCAAATCATACTGGTAATGCATCAGATCCAGATGAATTAAATGTAGATCATACTCAAGAACACGAACAGGATGTAGACATACAAATTGAAGATGATCAATTGCCTGTTCGTAGATCTACAAGGGCCAGGAGATCTGCAATATCATCAGATTATGTGGTATACCTACAAGAGCCTAGTGATTTCATAGATATTAATGATGATCCTCTCACATTCATTGAAGCCGTTGAAAGCAAACAATATAGACACTGGATTGATGCCATGAAAGAAGAGCTTGACTCTATAGCTAAAAACCAGACATGGAGCCTTGTGTCGTTGCCTGAAGGAGTAAAACCCGTAGGGTGTAAATGGGTCTTTAAGACCAAGAGGGACTCTAAAGGCAACATAGAGAGATACAAGGCAAGATTGGTTGCTAAAAGATTCACACAAATGGAGGGCATTGACTATAATGAGACATATTCACCTGTCTCTGCTAAAGAGTCAATGAGGATTGTCCTTGCACTTGTAGCTCATTTTGACTTAGAGCTACATCAGATGGATGTGAAAACGGCTTTCTTGAATGGTGATTTGGATGAAGAGGTATATATGGATCAACCTCAAGGGTTCTCTGAGAGTGGTAAAGATCATTTGGTTTGCAAGCTTAATGAAGCGATTTATGGACTTAAACATGCCTCACGTCAATGGTACATTAAGTTTTCCGAAGTCATTACGATTTTTGGGTTTACAGAAAACATCATTGATCGATGTGTGTACCTTAAAACATGTGGGAGTAAGTTCATAATTTTGACTTTATATGTGGATGACATTTTACTTGCTTCAAATGATCTTCAATTGCTAACAGAGACCAAACATTTTCTTGCATCTCATTTTGAGATGAAGGACATGGGTGAGACTTCATTTGTTCTCGGCATTGAGATTCGTCGAGACAGATCTAAATGTGTTTTAAGTCTCTCCCAATCAGCATACATCAATAAAGTTCTTAAGAGATATGGGATGGAGAATTGTTCTCCTATTTCAGCACCCATAGCTAAAGAGGATAAATTGAGCCTAAATGATTGTCCTAAGGATGAATTTGAAAAGGCACAAATGATCAACATTCCATATGCATCAGCGGTTGGCAGCTTGCAGTAATCGCAGATTTGCACTAGGCCTGACATTTCTTTTGCTGTTGGCATGCTTGGTAGATTTCAGTCTAATCCAGGCATGGCACATTGGAAGGCCGTAAAGAGAGTCATGCGGTACTTGCAAGGGACAAAAGATTACATGTTGACATATCGCAAGATGGACCATTTAGAAGTGATTGGCTATTCTGATGCCGATCTTGGAGGATGTACCGATAGTAGAAAGTCTACTACTGATTTTGTCTTTCTTCTATCGGGAGGTGCCATCTCATGGGGGAGCAAAAAGCAGACTGTGACTGCTGCTCACACCATGGAAGCAGAATTCATTGCATTATATGAGACTACCTCACAGGCAATTTGGATAAAGAATTTCATTTCACAGCTCAAGATAGTGGATTCTATTGAGAAACCACTTAAGGTTTACTGTGATAATGAAGCTGCAGTGTCCTTTTCCAACAACAACAAAAGTACTACTTCTTGTAAGCATATGGAACTTAAGTATTTTGTTGTTAAGGAAAGGACAGAGAATCAACTAGTGTGTATTCAACACATTGGGACTACAGATATGGTTGCAGATCCTCTTACTAAAGCGCTAGCATCTGGTATGTTCTTTGAACATGTTAAGATGATGAGTTTGTGTAGTTCAATGTAAGCACACTATTATGCAAACATTTTTTGAATGTGATCACATACAGTTTGTTGATTCTCATTAAGCTTGTTGTCAATTTATTTTGTATTCTCATTTGTTTGTTGAGAAGTCTTGTAAGACAACAAGGTGGGACCTTGGAATGGATTTTAAGGCTAATCCATTCATTTTGTTTACCCTTGATATCGACTTGGACTAGTGGGAGATTGTTGAGATTTCCCCATCTGGATAGCCCTGCGTCGATACGGGTCCATATCCGTTTCGGACCCTTAAGTATAAATACACGTGTCTCGTGATGGTGAGAGACACATCAAGTTAATCCGGTCTGGGTAATCGGTCCCCTCAGCCATACATGAGTTGCCTGTCCCCATCACTGGGCTGCTATGGCTGATGAGAGAAACTCATTGCCGCCACCGCCACCGCCGCCGCCAATGCCGCTGGGGAACGACTCTTTGGGGACTGTAGCCGTTCTTCCCACAGCCGCCGACATTCAGTCGGCGGTCGCCTCTACAGGTTTTTCTTCCGCCCTATGAAACACTCACATGAATCATGAATGCTTGTTTTTGATTTCTGCATTTTCGTTTTTGTTCGCTATCTTAGATTCATCGCAAAGCTCCAACATGGAGGTCTGAAAGGGCACTTTCTTAATACTTCCGTTACACCATTTTTTGGTGTCGAGGGGGAGTGATCAGAGAGAGTTCTTATACGAAGAGGTGTGGCCGTTTCACAGTTTTTGCTGCATCGATCTTTGGCAGGGTCTCATGAAAAGGCCAAGGTCTCCACGATATTCGGAGAGGCATGATTATGAGGGTGATGAAGCTGAGGCTTCTTCACGGCCTTCATCATCCTCATCACGGGTGAGGAAAGATGCGTTTGAGTATGACGTATTTCTGAGCTTTAGGGGACCAGACACACGCAAGACCTTCACCGGCCACCTGTATCAAGCAATGAAAGATAAAGGCATCTCCACTTTCATCGACAATGTGAACTTGGAGAAGGGAAAGAAGGTGGAGGAGCTATTTAAGTACATTGAGAAATCCAAAATATTCGTGCCCATCTTCTCCAAAGGCTATGCCAATTCAGAGTGGTGTTTAAAAGAAATAACCAAGATCGTGGAGTCTGGGAGGCTCATCATTCCGGTTTTCTTTCATGTCAAGCCAAGAAATGTCCGTCATCAAACTGGGCCTTTTGAATCTGCATTTAAACGGTACCATGCGAGTCAAAGAAAGGACTTAAACAAATGGACCGATGCGTTGACAAAAGCAGGGGAAGTAGCAGGGTTTGATTTGGCTGAAACTAAAGGGTAAGCAGCTTAGTTCCTACTTTGTTATCTCTGTTTGTGCTGCCAAAATTCGAAAATGAAAAGCTACGCACGTAATTTCCATCCAGTTATGGACGAATAGGCTAAAAAATACATCTCATAACTAATAGTCTAAATCATCATCTTCTTTGAGGTGTATATATATTAATTGATGGCAAAAAGAAAAAAACAATATGATAGATAACAAATGTGTCCCTTTCATTTATTTTCTTTGATATGACGCTCGATTTTGCAAAGACATTAATTGATCTAGAAAATCTTATTTTTCTTTTCATAAATACCCTTTTTGTACTGAAAATTTGGAAAAGTTGATTACAGGAAATCATTAATTTGAGTTGCATTCTTTTGGACTTCTGGTAGTGACGAGGCAGAGCTCATCTGGCGCATAGTGAAGAGACTTTTGACTGAAGTAAACAAGACCCTCCAATCGGCCTGGATTCTCGCGTTGCAAAGATGATGGAAGTGCTAGATATTGAATCCCATGGTGATGCAAGAATAGTGGGGATCTATGCAATGGGTGGCATGGGCAAGACGACTCTTGCAAAGGCTGTTTATAACCAAATTTCCTCCCATTTTGGGGCATGTAGTTTCCTTTCTAATATTAGAGAATCGGCAAACCAATCTTCAGGACTCGTTTCCCTCCAAAAACAGTTGCTTCGTGACATTTTCCAAGATAAAGATGTGGACATAAACAGCAGCGACGAAGGAATAGACAAAATTCAATATCGAATTGGGGCTAAGAAGGTTCTGCTAGTTCTTGATGATGTTGATGATCAATCACAACTCGATGCCCTGGCCGGCAGCTCAGATTGGTTTCACTCAGGGTCAAGAATCATCATTACTACCAGAGATAAGGGGGTTTTGGGAGACCAAAGAGTGAATATGTATGAGCTTGAGAAGCTAGATACTGCCCAATCACTTGAGCTTTTTAGTTGGCATGCATTTGGGAAAGAAAAGCCAGATGCCAAATTTGCAAAATTATGGCATCTATTGCTTCTGGGCTGCCATTAGCCCTTAGGTTATTTGGGCCACTTTTCCTTGGTTTGGAAACACAAGAAAAATGGGGAACTATGTTGGCAAGGTTGAAGGCCGCTCAACATAAAGGTATTCATGAGAAACTAAAGATAAGTTATGATGTGCTTGAGGAAGAAGCAAAAACGGTATTTTTGGACATAGCATGCTTCTTTGTTGGGCAAAGAAGAGAGTATCCTGCCTACTTGTGGATAAGGGAAGAAAGACAGCATGCTTCCCACATGTGGCAAGCCTGTGATCCCTTCCTAAGGTCAACAATCAACGTCTTAATGCGAAAGTGTTTGGTCAGTATAAATGATGACAGTGGAGAGTTTGAAATGCATGACCAAATACGAGGCATGGGAAGAAAAATTGTGAAAGATGAGAGCCCTAATTCGAAACCCGAAATGCGCAGCAGGTTGTGGAAGAGTGATGAAGCATTAGATGTATTGCAAAACAAAACAGTAAGAGTCCATCTCTTCAATTATTATTATTGTTATTATTAGTTCTATGTCTTTGTTATGATTTCCTTTTAGTTAGCTATTTTAGATGCTGGTGTTATTACTGCTATGTTATTATTATCACTAATTTTTTTTATTATTATTTCAATTATTATTATTGTTATTATTAGTTCTATGTCTTTGTTATGATTTCCTTTTAGTTAGCTATTTTAGATGCTGGTGTTATTACTGCTATGTTATTATTATCACTAATTTTTTTATTATTATTTCTCTATCTCATGCCTTAACTATCTGCCAATTTTAGTTGTCTATTAAATTTGAAATGCAGGGAACAGAAAAAATTGAAGCAATTCAACTCAACTCGGGTATATTTGAGGAACATATGTATGTTGAAGCGGAGTCTTTTATAGCTATGTCTGAACTTAGAATGCTACGGTTGGGGAAATTTGTACATTTGAAAGGTGAATTTCAACATTTTCCTAAGAAGCTCAGATGGTTGCAATGGTGTATTAAAGGACACTTGGATTCATTGCCTGATGGCCTTCATCTTGAGAATATTGCTGTTCTCGACTTATCAAACAGCTTGATAACTCAACTTTGGAATCCACAAGGATTGGAATCGACCAAGGTAAATGGAAAGCTTTTAGGTATACACACTTTTTCAGCTTTTCAGGAACATGATGTTTACATGATTGATGCAAATCTCTTGTGGTGTTATCATCCTCTGACAGAAGGTTAATCTTTTGTTTTTTTAGGTCTTTGGAAAAATGAAAGTCTTAAAGCTCACCTTTTGTGGGAACCTCACCAGCTGTCCAGATTTTACAAGCATGCCACATCTACAAAAATTGAATTTAAAAGGTTGCAGTTTGATGAGTGAACTCCATCCATCTATTAGGCTTCTCAAGAGGTTGACTCACTTGTCTTTAAGCTGCTGTAGGTTGCTAAAGCGAGTGCCTCAAGAGATTTGGCAATTGTCCTCACTCGAAGAGCTTGACCTCTCGACTTGCTATGAATTTACAACTTTGCCATCACAAATGGAAGATCCGAAGTCATTCAAGCCGGTGTTACTTGACAAATTAAAAGTCTTAGATTTCTCGGGTTGTTATAACCTCATCAGCTGTCCAGATTTTACGAGCATGCCACATCTACAGAAATTGAATTTTTTTAGTTGTCATAAGATGAGTGAACTTCATCCATCTATTGGGCTTCTCAAGAGTTTGACTTACTTGGATTTGCATCATTGCAGATCACTAAAAGAACTGCATCCAGAAAATTGGCAATTGATCTCACTTGAAGAGCTTGACCTCCTAGATTGCTCCGAAATTACAACTTTGCCATCACAATTGTGGAATTGTAAGTCATTGGCTCGCTTGTCTTTGGGGGGCTGCAAATCATTGATGGAACTTCCTGAAGCAGTCTGTCAGTTGACCTCACTCAAAATGCTTATTGTCTTTGATTGCAAACAATTAGAAATCATTCCAGATGTCTCAAGTCTAAAGGGATTACATAAATTGGATCTAAGCTACTGCAACAAGATTGTCAATGTTCTTGGCATTCAGGTAAACAAATTATGGCATGCCACTTCCCCCATTAACTTATTTTCGCCCACTTGGTAGGGGCAGCTTTTAAAATTTGTCAAATTAGTGGCAACTCAAAATTTCAAAACTGGCAGGATCGAAAAAATGAAGATAGATGCAGTCCACCACGGAAAATGATATCTCTACTTCTTTTTCGATATAACCTAACCTTCAGAGGTCGATGTTTGACTTTAGGAACACCATGTGACTGTTTCATGAACCTACCCAAAAAAAAAAAAAACAGATTCATAAAACACTTTTTTTGAGTTTCATGAATCTACTCTAATTTTGAAGCAGATTCATGGAGCACTTATATAGTGTTCTTAATGTCAAACAGTCCATAAGAGATCGTTTAGCAATAGTAACATATGTTAGTGTCCCATAAATGTGCCTCAAAAAATGAGGCAAATTCACAAAACATTATAATACAATGTGTTTCATATCTGCCATATTTTTTGGGGTACATTTATGGAACAATAACAATGTATTATTGTTGCCAAACATCTCTTATGCATACATATTTTTACAAGCCTCAACACTGAAAACCTTGCCTGCAATATATTACAGTGTATCTTACGGATGGAGATATAAATTATTTATGAACCACAAGACTTTAAATGACAAATGTTTTTTTTTTAATTTTTCCAACATAAACAGTAATTCAATTACATTCTTGACTTATTTGAAGTTCAAAGCCATAATTAGTTGATGCGGCTGAGACAGTTGATCGGTGCTTCACTCTTGCACATTGCCATTTTATTCTTACAAAATGTATGCTTTTTCTTTTTTTTGGGCCTAGGACCTTGACAAGTTGAAAGAACTAGATCTCTGTAATTGTGAAAACCTCATCAGGTGTCCACTTTTTTCGAGCAATATGACACACTTACAGAGATTGGATTTTAGACATTGTGCTAAGATGACTGAACTTGATCCATCTATTGGGCATCTCAAGAGCTTGAGTGACCTGCTTTTGGACGACTGCAAATCACTAAAGGAACTGCCTCAAGAAGTTTCACAATTGAAGCAACTGAAGTGGCTGTCTCTACACGGGTGTTCCTCGTTGACAGAAATACCTGATTGCATTTGGTCCTTTCTCAATCTTGAACAAGTTGATTTGAGTTGGACAGCCATTGAAGAGATGCCACATTCCATTGTGTCGCTAGAGAATCTTGAGTCTCTATCAGTTTCTCATTGCTATCGGCTCAAGTTGTTGCCTTCGCTCCCACCTTCCCTCACCATACTCGACGCAAATGGCTGCCGAAAGCTTGAGGATGTTCCTGACATTGAGCAGATCAAATTGTTAGAGGTATTGTACCTTGGAGGATGTAGAAGCCTTCACGACTCATTCTTGGAAAGACTTGAGGTAAACATCTTGGAAAACCTATGTTATGTCTTTTCGTCCATTGTTAGAGGTAACTCTGAAGGTTACCAAATTAGTGAGAAGTCACAAGTTCAAAACCCAAACCTTGCAGCAAACAAGGTCAAAGTTACAAGATATTCCCTTTTCTTGAAAGGGTTTCCACTCAATCAAAATGCACAACTTGGTCCTTTTCCTATAACTTCAATCAAGTAGACCTTTTAGTATGCAGAGGGTGTTTCTGAGCTTCGATTCAAAGACGTTTGTAGAAGTTAATGGATGGCCGTGGGGTTGAGAATGACTCCCTACCACTGCTTTTTTTCTTATCTAATGCAAGTGAAGCTAGTTGAATTGGTAACAAAATCCTCCGCAATTTTGTTAAAATTCTTGAAACGGAGTTGGGTCAGCCAACTAATTCATCCAACTTCTGACTTTTGACGATGGGCATGGCATGCGCATCTCAAGCTTATGGAGGTCCTGGCATTCGCTAGTGGCATCCTATCTATCTAATAAGGCATTCAGCTTCACCTTGATCGATATGTCTAGGCTTACTCACTAACCACGATATCTCCATCCTCTGTTTTCAGGAAGCAAACTTTCAAAATCTAGGAGACTTCTCCATCTCTGGGCAGAGGCTGTCATCATATCCACAGTCCCTCTCTTTCCTTCTTCCCAAGCAGTTCGACTATGGCACCTTGTACTTGCATGTAGATAAAAGGAGCTTGGACAATATTTGCTCGGAACTAGACGAAAGCAGTGGCTCTGAAAGGGAAGATGAAAGCATTCCAAGCGATGAAGTTATAGACAGCCAGCCGGGCAGAGTTGTTTTGATAGAGATAGCGACAGGTGATGCTAAATTCCAGTTTTCAGCTCCAATTAAAATTGGATGGCACAAAACTAGTGAAGAGGGTGAATTTAGGGATTTTCCCACGGCGACATTTGGGAGGGATAGCGAGCTGAGAAAGATGGCAGAACAAGGAGAATTTATCGGAAATGATGACGCCCGGCTTGGGACGATGATGACTATGCGTGTGTCCATCGACGGCTGCGTCCTACTCCACGGTGATTTACGGACATATTCGAAACCTTCCATTGATTGGATATATCCCTATATGATTGAAGCGGACGATAATTTAGTTATTGTGGAATTTGATTGGCCATTTTAAGAGCAAGCCAACATAACATAAAGGCCAGAACTGGAAAAGTCAAAGGATGCGAATTGGATCCAAGTGGCTGCCAAAAGTTGTTGTAGTCTGATATTACAAAGCACAGGCCCTTGCGTGCGTTTAGAGAGGATGATCTGACGATGGGTATTGGGCCTCTATGCACATGCTATTGCCTTCATACATATACCTTATTTCACTCTGCTAAAAATAAAAAATATTTAAACATGTGTGCTTTGTGGATATTCCTTCCAGACTTAAGTTTGCATGTGTTATATTCATAATTATTTGCCAATATTTTAGCTCAATCTTGCCTCCCGGGCTTAGCTGGTGTGGAACTGGTAATAACGTATGTTACCTCGCCCGTTTGACGAAGTTCCTAGATAGGTTTCATTGTTATACTATTTGATAGTATTTACATAACAAACATCAACCCTTGAAAATTTCTTATATATTAGAATCCTCAATACAAGACTATCCTCGAGTCCTCTTTATATATATTGAGTGTCATAATTTACCATCTTCAGACCTGCATATGCGCATTTATTGGGCTTTTATGTCAATTGAAATAATTCGGCCCAAAGTTGACCAGAGAAAGTGGTCAGCAACTCCAAACATATACTTAAGAAATGCAAAATTAATTTAAGTGTCTTTGATTTCTGGAGAATTTAAGTGTGTCTGACTTTCATCCTTGAATTATGCATAACCTCACGCGTGCTAAATACCAAGAACGATCGGAGCAGTTCCAATCAAACGACCCTCTTGTACACTTAGGCATATTAAACGTGATTCCCCCATGGTTGCCGCGGGCATCATGGGTGATTGCGTCGTCGGTTTGGGTCCACTCTCCTTTTTGGCGACTCACCAAGACGGACAGGGGCGGAGCCAGGATTTGTTGCAAGGGCGGGTCAAATGAGGAATGAGTTTTGTGGGTTCGATTTGGGTAGGGCCAAATTGAACTTACATTTAAAAAATACATAGAAGCAAAAAAAAAAAAGATTCAATTTGAAATATTTTAACAACCGAAAGAACAAACTTGATCCAAATTACATTTATTATCCTATTTTTTTTAGTTTCATCCTATTTTTTTTAGTCGGCCAACTCGGATCTAAATTACATTTATTATCCTTGAAACTGATTAACTTAAAGTATGTTTACAATATTATCCTCTTTGTTTGCTGATCTACATTGTATTTTTGTAAAAAAATTTCAACGTTTACCACATTTCCTAAAACATGTCTCAGATTAATGAGAAGCGGTATGTGATACACTTATCATGTTGCACATTTATCATTTTTGAGTCCAGAAAAGTAGCCCAATGAGAATCAAACTCATGACGGCTGGGCAAATCCCTTTGATAACTTCCGCTTATTAAAAAGAAAATACATTTTTTGGCACGCCAAGATCTTACTTGTCCTTAATTATTGGCAACGTAAAAATTGGAAGCAAATGATAACTAGGGACGAGCACCTGGGAAGGCAATTCTTTTGCTTTTTTTTTTCCCCCATGTACGATCTATCTTACATTCATAACTAGAACATTATAAATTTATATAAAATGACATCGTTAAGTGTGTATACAGAAGTTAAACAAACGAAATTTTATTGGAAAATAAATACTTCATTTTATACGTGTTATGTTGGAAGTCTTCAACTTATCACGTCCTAAGATGATGTTGTTCTTGACTATCTTGAGTCCTGTAACTCAAGTAGTCAGAAATCAGGGTAAAAGTAAACACTTTTAGGCAGTGGGGGAGCCAGAAATTATTAGCTGACGGACACTTCAAAGTAAGTTTAATCTTAAGGGACACTCACCTGTTAAAAAACTGAAAATTAGTGAAATTTTTTTTATGTAAATAGTGTAATGGTTTTGGGCTGGTGTGGGGAAGTGCCCACGCCAGCAATAATGTAGCTCCTCCACTGCTTTTATATTATGCTTATTTTCCAGATTGCTTTTTTGTTCTATCTTTATTGGGAAGACGGGGCTTTGTGGATTAATTGTCAATCTCATGCTCATCAGCTCATGTATATGCATCATATCAGCCACAAAAAGGAGCTAGATATATAGTGTTTTAGCCATTGTCGTAACGGAACCAGTGTCTAAATTTCATGGCATGCCCCGCCTTGGATTTGAGATCCTCAAGATTTGAGAACTATGGATTTAATCCGATCTTAACTTTGAACTTTTATCAATACAAAAAAAGTAAAATAAAGATCTTAGGTAGATCTGACTTATAATCCTTAGTTTGATAAAGCCATATATTGGCAAAGCTGGAAAATTATGATTAAGGGGTACTAGATATAAAATTTTAAATTTGTGAGAAGCACCAGTATGTAAGTGAGAAAAATTGCCTTGAAACATCAATATGAAAATAAAAAGATTTCTTGGGACTATGTGGGCAATTGCCCACATAGCCGACACCTGCCTTCACCCCTACTTTGTGGATTTCAAATACAGAGTAATCGAATACCGCTTTAAAGACATTGGATTTTACTTGTTGCATGATTCTGAGTGAACATTCATACATCTAGTTGCCATCTAAGAACTAAACTCACTTGACTTTGTCAAGCTGCCATTTACTGAAGGAACTGCTTGAAGGAATTGGTGAATTGACCTCTGCTCTCAAATTTTAACTCTGTTTGAATCTATGGCAGGCTTGAAGCAACTGAACTGCCTTTATCTTGGTGCGTGTTCCACCTTGGAAGAAGCACCTGAATGCATTTTGGTTCAATGTTGCTCTGTCTTAAATACTAGACGTTTCATGCTGTAAATCTGTTGCATCTTTCCCCGACTCCTCCAACTTGAAGCGCTTGAGGCACCTTCATTGTGTAGCTATCACCGTCAAACAACACTTGTAAAAAAAAAAAAAACGCGATAAACAATTTAGCGGTTTGGAACCAATTGGCTTGCAAGTCCCTAGCTTTAAATTAAAGAAAAAAGGATTGGACCTTGAATGTAGACCTATGTATTTGATATTTGGATCTTTCTAGATCCAATTACATATGATTTGGATTTTGGAATACACACACACACACACACATATATATATATATATATATATATATATATATATATATATATATATATATATATATATATATATATATATATATATATATATATATATATATATATGAGTCCAAGAAACTTGGAGTCATTGCACATCGTTGTTCTTGACTTGTCTTGGAGTTACATAACTCAACTATGGGGCCAGCAAGCACATAGAGGGATCGAGGTAAAATCATGCAAACACTTTAGGTATATCCCAATTTCAAACTTTAATTTATTTTTTATTCTATTTTATCTGTAATAAGTTTTCCTTTAATTTCCATAGTTTCTAACATGTGAAGGAAGTGACATTTATGTAGTTGGCTCGATGCAGATCCCTTTACAATATGTGAAATATATCATTGGACCCAAACACCATGGGGGTGTTTGATAGTCTCGAATTTGAAAACTAACACCTGGCCCAGTTTTTATATTTCAGAAGGCAAAAAAAAAAAGTTCATAATGGGGTAGCTTGGCAGGAGAATCTAGATTTTGTCACAAAATTAAAGCAGGTTCATAAAATAATAGTTTAATTAGCCAATGAATCTGCATCAATTTTTTGTCTCAAATTCATGAGACATTCGCAAAATATCTCTACTGCCAAACAGGTCCTAAATGTCGAAAGTGGTAGAAACAAAAACTAATCCTTTGCAAAACTATCAATAAATATATTGCAAATAGAGTTTTATATAAGATTGCAGATCTTTTTCATGATTTTTGGCATCCTTGTAAATATCTATTATTTAATGATAAATTCAACTTCTATTTTTTATATTTTCTGACCCATAAATGACACAAATCGACTTGAGGTGGAAAAAGAGAAATAAGATACAATTTATGGGGCATTAAAATAAACTCAAGAATGATATTAACTATCGAATCCAATAAATTTTTGCCGATAATAACAGATGAACGAAAAGGAAAACAGAAAGACTGTCAAAATGATGTCAAAGGATTTACATAGGAAAGTTTTGATCCATCATTCTCGCCACTGACTATACACAAATGTCCTTAAACTGGGTGTGCTATAGGCAAACCCCTGCCCACTCGACTTGCCAGAATTTCATATCCCCATTCCCACCGGCCATTGGATTTTTTTTTTATTAATAAAGAAACAGATTTGGGTATTTTCAATAGTATTGATTTATAAAACTTCAATTTTGCTTTTAAAGTTTCCCCATAAGATCAGAACCAGTTTTTCTTCATAAAATTAATGTCAAACATTAAGCTTAAATGCCTAAAATAAAATAGGGATTTTTCTCAATGCAATGACATTGTAGAGTACGGAAGAGCCTTAAAACAACAACGCATTTAGGTATGGTAGAAATATAAGCATTACGCCCACTTCGACCTCAATGAAGTGAACTCTTGTGGTGCTTCGGGTTGCTTTCCTTTAGACAGCACTCTTGACTAAATTTGATAGAGTCCAAATAAAGCTTAGACAAAATACAAGTGGATGGTCCAAAGTGTGACTTTGAGGAAGAAGGCAAAGCCAGCATAGCATCTGCTGGCCAAATAATTAGCAAAGTGCTAAATGTGGTCCAAAGTATTGAGAGGAGTCAGATGAATACGGTCGTGATCTGGATCTAACGTGAAGGCAAGAAAAGAAGGATACTTTGGTAATTTAAAACTAAAAGTTTACCACAATAACTCAGACTATTGTTTGATAATTTAAAAAGCAATAGCTTTGTTTTCACTCGACGCTTTTACATGAAGACAGATTTTTCACAACAAAGGAGAACATAAGCTCTTGCAGTTTGGTGGATCTTTGGACATAAAATTAAGGCACTAACAAGTGACTGGAAAAAAGAAAAAGATATAAGATAGTGCGATGTATAAGGTAAAACTTCGTTTATCTGTGACGAGAGATGCAGAATTTAAAATATTTGTCTTGTTTAAAAAGGATTGGGCCTTTATTACAATCAAAGGAATATAGAGGCTTGATGAACATTTTCCCGCATTTGCAAGCGTTAACCTGACCAAGACAAAGCAAGTGGACATTCTCGAACACGTCGTTTTTACGCGTCAAGGAATCCCATCTTACGTGTAAAACCGGGCAAGGCACTTTCTTTCGCCTCCGTCTTCCAAGAAATCTCAAGAATCATCACCTGGTAAAGCAAAAAAATTCGCTTCTTGTAAATATATACCTCATCACCTCCTTCTGCACGCAAGGGGTGAGCAACACCACTTTTAGGCTTTGAGAGAGAGAGCGAGCGAGAGAACTGGCACGAAACTAGTAAAAAGGGCGAACATAGGAAGTTGCCCACGGCTACATTTGGACAGGATAGCGAGCTGATGAAGATGGCAAAACAAGGAGAATTTAAGGGAAATGGTGACTGTCACGACCCAATTTTTGACACCAAAAATTTTCTTTTTTCTTTAATATAAATAATTGCGGAAGCAACATTGAGTCATGACCAAAACATAAAGAAATGCACTGTATTGAAATAAAACACTTGGACCCAAAAAAACTAAACTAGCCACAAATCCCAAAACCGACGCAGTGTCTAAAATACTAATGTCCATCCATCACAAGACTGAGGTCGTCACTTCAAGAGCCAAAATCTATCAAGGACTACCTGTAGAGATAAAAATAAGGGGTCAGAATTCCTCTGAGTATTGAGAAAAATTCAACCATGAATGGAACATGGCCCAAAAATAATATTTAGTTTCGTAAAACGATTCCAAAAAGGTCTTATCAAGTGCAACCATAAGTTTTCCTAAAACTTTACACACACAAAAGATTACGTCACATCATCAAAAACAGAACGAGGTGTGCACAACCTCCAAAATGTCGTAGGCTTCCAACCGTGGTTCTCTAGTAATGTCATGGTCATCGTGCCGAGCAACAGAAAACCCCGTGGGCACTCACGGGCGGAATAGAAAATCTCTTCACCAGGCGATCCAACGGATCGAGGGTACCTGCAGTGAAGCCTCCTGAGATATTCCAGATCGCCGCTGTAGCAGCATGGTCTCTCTAGGAACCCGGGGTAAGAGACCAGGAGACATCGCTCCCAAACAGAAACAGAATGGAATCCCGAGCCCTTGTGCCGCCCAATACCCTGTGGGCCCTCCAGTACAGACAGAAGAGTGAGCGACAACAGAGAACCCTCGCGCACCACTCCTCCCGGGACGAAACCAACACTAGGCAACACAGAAAGCTCGCACTCGTATAAACCATCGCGCAAAGTCCACGTTTCACCTTCCAATTTCAAAAGTGAGAGTTTTTTCTTTTCTAGACATCGTCTAGTACCTCTCATAGAAACCGCTCTCAGGCTCAGTTTCCCACACAACAGAAATAAGTCATTTTATCACTTGATTTAATGGAAACAGAACAAAGCACATCACTTTTGAAATTAACACAACAATCTCATCACGTTCAAAATTAACACAATAACAATACTAGAAAGCAATAATGCATAACATTTCGGTTTTCTACAGAAATTACAAACCAATATATCAAAACCCTCTTTCAAGAAATTTTAAGAACCCAGAGGACAACAAATCGCAATTTCATATTAAATATCTGGTTTTTACTGAAAATCACTTTCGCAAGCCTCTTTTTGAAGAGGTTTTCAGCAAAAACGTTGCGGTACGAATTTCTAAAAACTATAACAGCTTATCTGAAACGTTTGCTAACTAGGGACGAGCACCAGGGAAGGCTTTTTTTTTTTTTGCTTTTTTTTTTCCTTGTAGGATCTATCTTACATTCAAAACTAGAACATTGTAAATTTATATAAAATGACATCGTTAAGTGTGTATACAGAAGTTAAACAGACGAAATTTTATTGGAAAATAAATACTTCATTTTATACGTGTTATGTTGGAAGTCTAAAACTTTTCATGTCCATAAGATGATGTTGTTCTTAGTCCTGTAACTCAAGTTTGGGACCAGCAAGGATAGTAAGAAATCAGGGTAAAAATAGACACTTTTAGGCAGTGGCGAAGCCAGAAATTATTAGCTGACGGGCACTTCAAAGTAAATTTAATCTTAAGGGACACTCATGTGTTAAAAAACTGAAAATTAGTGAAGTTTTTTTTATGTAAATAGTGTAATGGTTTTGGGCTGGTCTGGGCAAGTGCCCACGCCAGCAATAATGTAGCTCCTCCACTGCTTTTAGGTATTATGCTTATTTTCCAGATTGCTTTTTTGTTCTATCTTTATTGGCAAGATGGGGCTTTGTGGATTAATTATCAATCTCATGCTCATGTATATGCATCATATCAGCCACAAAAAGGAGCTACATATATAGTGTTTCAGCCATTGTCGTAACGGAACCATGTGTCCAAATTTTCCTGGTATGCCATATTTAGGGGGCCTTGGATTTGAGATCCTCAAGATTTGAGAACTATGGACTTAATCCGATCTTAACTTTGAACTTTTATCAATACAAAAAAAGTAAAATAAAGATCTTAGGTAGATCTGACTTATAATCCTTAGTTTGATAAAGCCATATATTTTATCATGAATTTTTTGCCTAGGGGCAAAGCTAGAAAATTATGATTAAGGGGTACTAGATATAAAATTTTAAATTTGTGAGAAGCACCAGCATGTAAGTGAGAAAAATTGCCTTGAACATCAATATGAAAATAAAAAGATTTCTTGGGACTATGTGGGCAATTGCCCACATAGCCTACACCTGCCTTCACCCCTACTTTTGCCACATCAACAAAAACATGCCACATCATATCCGTGGATTTCAAAACCAGAGTAATCGAATACCGCTTTAAAGACATTGGATTTTACTTGTTGCATGGTTCTGAGTGAACATTTAGACGTTTCATGCTGTAAATCTGTTGCATCTTTCCCCAACTCCCTCGCCAACTTGAAGCGCTTGAGGCACCTTCATTGTGTAGCTATCACGGTCAAACAACACTTGTAAAAAAATAAAAAATAAAGCGGTATATTGGATCTTGGATGTAGACCTATGTATATGATATTTGGATCTTTCTACATCCAATTACATATGATTTGTATTTTGGATACACGTAAAGCTCCAAACAAATGCAAAAACAAAAAACATATCCATTAATAACATGTTGCACAAAAAAGAAGAAATCTAAAGCATATTTGAAATAAAATCGATCACGTACAGTTATCCAGTTTATCAATTCATGACATCTGCACACTTCCACGGACTTCTAAGGTGTGTGTATATATATCTATATGAGTCCAAGAAACTTGGAGTCATTGCACATCGTTGTTCTTGACTTGTCATGGAGTTACATAACTCAACTATGGGGCCAGCAAACACGTAGAGGGATCGAGGTAAAATCATGCAAACACTTTAGGTATATGCCAATTTCAAACTTTAATTTATTTTTTATTCTATTTTATCTGTAATAAGCTTTCCTTTAATTTCCAGAGTTTCTAACATGTGAAGGAAGTGACATTTATGTAGTTGGCTCGATGCAGATCCCTTTACAATATGTGAAATATATCATTAGGCCCAAACACCATGGGGGTGTTTGATAGTCTCGAATTTGAAAACTAACATCTTGCAGTTTGGTGGATCTTTGGACATAAAATTAAGGCACTGATGCAGTTAATCTTTTTACAAGTGACTGAAAAAAAGAAAAAGATATAAGATCGTCAACTGAAAGGTCCGAACCAAATTTGCCTCTTTAAAAATAGTGCGATGTATAAGGTAAAACTTCGTTTATCTGTGACGAGAGATACAGAATTTAAAATATTTGTCTTGTTTAAAAAGGATTAGGCCTTTCTTACAATCAAAGGAATAAGAGGCTTGATGAACATTTTCCTGCATTTGCAAGCCTTAACCTGACCAAGACAAAGCAAGCGGACATTCTCGAACACGTCGTTTTTAGGCGTCGTCAGGGAATCCCATCTTATGTGTAAAAGCGGGCAAGGCACTTTCTTTCGCCTCCGTCTTCCAAGAAATCTCAAGAATCATCATCTGGTAAAGCAAAAAAATTCGCTTCTTGTAAATATATACCTCATCACCTCCTTCTGCACGCAAGGGGTGAGCAACACCGCTTTTAGGCATTGAGAGAGAGAGAGAGAGAGAGAGAGAGAGAGAGAGAGAGAGAGAGAGAGAGAGAGAGAGAACTGGCCTTGACGAATGGATCTGAAACTTATGTGGAGATTCTTACCCTATGCTTTGACCGCCGTCATAACCATCACCTCATCACTCTGGTTTTGTCGATCGAGAAGGTCTAGAGGAAATCCTGAGAGATCCATTAATTCTGAAGAAGGCGAAGCAGAGGCTACTCCACCTCCGTCATCTCCCCCTCCTTTCGTAAGAGAAGACATTGGATTCAAGTATGATGTGTTTCTGAGTTTTAGAGGGCCAGACACTCGCAAGGGCTTCACAGGCCATCTCTATGAAGCATTGAAAGGCAAGGGCATCGACACTTTCATCGACAACGAGAAGTTGGAGAAGGGGCAGAAGGTGGAGAAGCTATTTGAATGCATCGAGAGATCCAAAATCTTTGTGCCCACCTTCTCCAAAGGCTACGCTGATTCAAAGTGGTGTTTAAGGGAAATGGCCAAGATGGTGCAGTGCCAAAGGCTCATTGTGCCCGTGTTCTTTGATGTGGAGCCAAGAGATGTCCGTCATCAAACCACTGGCCCTTTCGCTCCTGCATTTACAAGGCACCATCAAAATAAGAAAATAGACAAGGAGGAGTGAGCCAATGCAGTGATGCTTTGAGAAAAGGAGGGGAACTCTCAGGTTATACATTAGCCGACACTGAAGGGTAAGCCCCTGGAGTTTCCCTTTATCTACCACTAAAGTTTGCAAAATGTAAAACTCAACCTTCTCTTTTACACCATAGGTCTTGCATATGGGCAATACATAGCTTAAATCGCCGTTTAGTTCCACAGCTCTCCCTCTCTCTCTCTCTCTCTCTCTATATATATATATATATATATATATATATATATATATATATATATATATATATATATATATAGTTTAATATGCATTTTCGATGCAGAACAATTTTTCATGATGATCAATATATGTTGTTTTGAATACATCTGGGTCATTTGGTCCTGTCAAACCGCCCAGATTTTGAGATCTGAATTACAATTAAATAGTTCAATGTGGCTCCCCTTTCGTTTACTTTCTCCTTTCGATTCCCTTATTTAGAAAGGTACGAATTGCTTTAAAAATCATGTATTTCATTTCTTGTCCTAAATAAGATTTATATGCTATTGATTATAAGGAGTTTATATGTAAGTTTGACAGTTTGTGTTTGTATTCTTTTGGTTTTCTCGTAGAAACGAGGCAAAGCTCATTGGGCTCATAGTGAAGAAGATTCTCAATGAAGTGAACAAGACTTCTCTCCTTGTAGCTAACCATCCAGTAGGACTGGGTTCTCGCATTGCCGATGTGTTGGAAATGTTAGATGTAGATGATAATAATGTCAGAATGGTTGGGATCCATGGAATGGGTGGCATCGGCAAGACAACACTTGCAAAGGCAGTCTACAACCAAATCTATACTCGTTTTGATGCTTCTAGTTTCATTGCAAACGTTAGAGAAGCTGAAAAACAATCCACTGGCCTTGCTTCCCTCCAAGAAAAACTACTTCGTGATTTTTTCAATGATGAAAATGTTAAAGTAGACAACATTGACGAAGGAATTGAAATAATTAAAAATCGAATTCGCAGTAAGAAGGTTCTTATGGTTCTTGATGATGTTGATAGGAACTCACAACTCGACGCGCTAGCCGGCAGCCCAGATTGGTTTTGCTCAGGGTCAAGAATCATCATTACTACCAGAGATAAGCATGCATTGGGGGCAAAAATAGTGAACCTGTATGAACCTGAAGAGCTAGATGGTCCCCAATCACTTCAGCTTTTCAGTTGGCATGCATTTGGAAAAAAGGATCATGATCCCAAATTTGCAGAGTTATCCAAGGACATTGCATCTGCTGGTGCTGGGCTGCCATTAGCCCTGACAATATTCGGATCACTTTTCTTTGATCTGAAAACAGAAGAAGAATGGAAAGAGAAGCTTCAAAAGTTACAGGAAGATCAAGACAATGATATTCATGTAAGATTGAAGATAAGTTTTGATGCACTCGATGAAAAGGAAAAGAAAGTATTTTTAGACATAACGTGTTTTTTTCTTCAAGAAGATAATATGGAGTTCCCTTTGCTCATGTGGGAAGCTTGTAAGTTCTTCCCAAACACAACAATCAAAGTCCTAAGGCACAAGTCTCTCATCAATATAAATGATGACACTGGAAAGTTTGAAATGCATGACCTTATAAGGGACATGGGAAGAAAAATCATCCAAGACAGCAGGAGCAGATTGTGGAAGGATGATGAGACACTAGATGTATTACAGACCAAGAAGGTAAGATTCTTCCTTATGCCTGTCCATACAAGAAAGTAGTTAGTAAAATGTGGATGTGCCTTAGTCTGAAAACTATAGTTTCCAAAGCATAGTCACACAAAACTTGTTATTTTTGAGAAAAATGCAAAAAAACACGAGAAAATGAAATGCCATTTTAAACTGAAAAAACACATTTTTGAGAAAAAAAGTTAAAAACAAAAAAAAAAACATTTTTAACATGTTTTTTTCATGCCAAACAATTATTTTATTTTTTATTTTTTGCAAATTTACTTACCTTTTGATATTTGTGTTATTATTTTCTCATGTATTTTATTTTTTCTTAATTTCTAATCTTTTTTTTTAAATACCTTTTTTTTCATAGTTTTCAAGCCCGTTGTATTATACCCGAAAAAACCTCGCCGTTTAAAACTCCGAATAGACTTTTGTGACTATGTAATTCTTTATCTTCCATAAACAAGTGTACTTGGGTAGGTCATGCCCCTGATTATGAAACGAAAAAATTCATATCTCTTATTCAATTTCCTTTAATTGTCTATCAAATTTGAATTGCAGGGAACAGAAAATATTGAAGCAATTCAACTCAACTCGGGTACATATAGGGAACCTACACGTGTTGAAGCGAAGTCTTTTGTAGTAATGTCTGAACTCAGAATGCTCCGGTTAGGGGAATATGTACGTTTGAAAGGTGAATTTGAACATTTTCCTAAGAAGCTCAGATGGTTGCAATGGAATATTCGACACTTTTCTTCATTGCCTAATGGCCTTCATCTTGAAACTATTGTTGTACTTGACTTATCAAATAGCTGGATAACTCAACTTTGGAATCCACAAGGATTGGAATCTACCAAGGTAAATGAAAAGCTTTTAGGTATATGCGCTTTTTCAGCTTTTCAGCAAAATGATGCTTACATGATTGATGAAAATCCCTTGTGATGTTATGATGCAAAGAGACGCACACTGTGCTTGCAGATGTCAATTTATTGACTTTAAGCTGATGCAAATAGGCAGGTAAGAATGTTTTTTCTTCATTCATGCTATTTCTTCTAACAAAAAGGTTTTCTTTTGTGTTTTTAGGTCTTTGGCAAAATGAAAGTCTTAAAGCTCGACGGTTGTTGGATGCTCACCAGCTGTCCAGATTTTAAGAGAATGCCACATCTAGAGAAATTGAATCTTAATGGTTGCAGAAGGATGAGTGAACTTGATCCATCTATTGGGCTTCTTGAGAGCTTGACTCACCTGACTTTGAGTAATTGTGCGTCACTAAAAGAACTGAATCCAGAAAAATGGCAATTGACCTCACTTGAAAAGCTTGACCTCAATGGTTGTGATGAAATTACAACTTTGCCATCACAACTGGGGAATTCTAAGTCATTGGCTTGTTTGTCTTTGTGTAACTGCAAATCATTGATGGAACTGCCTGATGTCTCATCTCTTAAGGGATTACGGCAAATCTATGGAACTGCAAAGGGATTGTCAATGTTCTCGGTGTTCAGGTAAACAAATTATGGCATGCCACTTCCCCCATTAACTTATTTTCAGCCACTTGGTAGGAGCAGCTTTTGAAATTTTCTAAGTTAGTGGCAACTCAAGATTTCAAAACTGGTGGGATCGAAAAAATGAAGATAGATGTAGACCACCAAGGAAAATGATATCTTTATTTCTTTCTCGATGTGACCTAACCTTATTTCATGAAACTGCCCTAAAAAAGAACATATTCATACAACACTTATTCAAGAGTTTCCCAACTCCATAGATTCATGGAACACTAATATAGTGTTCTTAATGTCAAACAGTCCATAAGAAATCGTTTAGCAATAGTAACATATGTTAGTGTCCCATAAATGGGCCTCAAAAAATGAGGCAAATTCACAAAACATTATAACACAATGTGTTTCATAAATCTGCCATATCTTTTTGGGGTACATTTAGGAAACAATAACAATGTATTATTGTTGCCAAACATCTCCTATGTATACATATTTTTAAAAGCCTCAACACTGAAAACCTTGCCTGCAATATATTACAATGAATCTTACGGATGGAGGTATAATTTATTTATGATCCACAAGACTTTAAATGACAAATGTGTGTGCGTATGTAGATATATATATATATATATATTTCATTTTCCCAACATAAACAGTAATTCAATTACATTCTTGACGTAGTTGAAGTTGAAAGCCTTAATTAGTTGTTGCAGCTGAGGTAGGTGATCGGTGCTTCACTCTTGTACATTGTCATTTTATTCTTACAAAATGTATGCCTTTTTCATTTTTTGGGCCTAGGACCTTGACAAGTTGGAAGAACTAGATCTCAGTGGTTGTGAAGACCTCATGAGGTGTCCACTTTTTTCGAGCAATATGACACATTTATGGAGATTGGATTTTGAAGATTGTGCTAAGATGACTGAACTTGATCCATCTATTGTGCATCTCAAGAGCTTGACTGTCCTAATTTTGAGAAACTGCGAATCACTAAAGGAACTGCCTAAAGAAGTTTCTCAATTGACCTCGCTCAAAAGGCTTGACCTTACTGGTTGCTACCAGATTTCAGCTCTGCCTGAATCCATGAGTCACTTGAAGCAACTGGAGTGGCTGTCTCTAGGGGAGTGTTCCTCGTTGACAGAAATACCTGAATGCATTTGTTCCTTTCTTAATCTTGAAGAGCTTGATGTGAGTTGGACAGCCATTGAAGAGATGCCACATTCCATTGTGTCGCTAGAGAATCTTTCGTCGCTATCAGTTTCTCATTGCTATCGGCTCAAGTTATTGCCTTGGCTCCCACGTTCCCTCGACATTCTCATGGCAAAGGGCTGCCGAAAGCTTGAGGATGTTCCTGGCATTAAGCAGATGAAATTGTTACAGGTATTGGACCTTGGAGGATGTAGAAGCCTTCACGACTCATTCTTGGAAAGACTTGAGGTAAATATCTTGGAAAACCTATGTTATGTCTTTTAGTCCATTGTTAGGGGTAACTCTAAAGGTTACCAAATTAGTGAGAGGTCACAAGTTCAAAACCCAAACCTTGCAGCAAACAAGGTCAAAGTTACAAGATATTCCACTCAATCAAAATGCACAAATTGGTCCTTTTTCTATAAAACTTCAATTTCAGTAGACCTTTTGGTCATGCGGGAATGCAGAGTGTGTTTCTGAGAATTCCAATTGATCTGATTGGGATNTGCCAGATTCCAGTTTTCAGCTTTAATTAAATTTGAAGGGCAACGTAGTAAGTTGCCCAAGGCTACATTTGCACGCGATAGCGAGCTGATGAAGATGGTAAAACAAGGAGAATTTAAGGGAAATGGTGACGCCCGGCTTAGGACGATGATGACTATGCGTGTGTCCATCGACGGCTGCGTCCTACTCCACGGTGATTTACGGACATATTCGAAACCTTCCATTGATTGGATATATCCCTATATGATTGAAGCGGACGATAATTTAGTTATTGTGGAATTTGATTGGCAATCTTACTTGATGTTTACATAAAGGCCAGAAGTGGAAAAGTCAAAGGATGCGAATTGGATCCAAGTGGCGGCCAAAAGTTTGTGGATCTCATTCTTCGCATTGAGGTGTTGAAGTCTGTTATGACAAATCACAGGCCCTTGCGTACGTTGAGAGAGGATGATATGACGATGGGTATTGGGCCTCTATGCACGTGCCATTGCCTTCATACATATACCTTATTTCACTCTGTCAAAAATAAAAAAATATTTAAACATGTGTGCTTTGTGGATATTCCTTCCAGACTTAAATTTGCATGTGTTATATTCATAATTATTTGCCAATATTTTAGCTCAATCTTGCCTCCCTGGCTTAGCTGCTGTGGAACTGGCAATAATCGTAGATATGTTTCATTGTTATACTATTTGATAGTATTTACATAATAAACATCAACCCTTGAAAATTTCTTATATATTGGAATCCTCGAGTCCTCTTTATATATATTGAGTGTTATAATTTACTGTCTTCAGACATGCATATGCGCATATATTGGGGCTTTTATGTCCATTGAAATAATTCGGCCCAAAGTTGGCCAGAGAAAGTGGTCAGCAACTCCTAATTTGTCCTGTAACCGACTCCAACATATACTTAAGAAATGCAAAATTAATTTAAGTGTCTTTGATTCCTGGAGAATTTAAGTGTCCGACCTTCATCCTTGAATTATGCATAACCTCACGCATGCTAAATACCAACAACAATCGGAGCAGTTCCAATCAATCGACCCTCTTGTACACTTAGGCATATTAAACATGATTCACTTTCAGTCAAACGCAATGTCACAAAAAACTTATGTGGCAAAAAACTTTGTTAAGTTTTAGATTTTTTTCGGATATAATACAACCAGCTTAAAAAAATAAAAATAACTAAAAATAAACTAAGTAAAAAACTAATAACACAAATATCAAATAACTAGACTTACTGCAAATTAAAAATTAGAGAATGAAATAAGCAGTTTGGCGTTAAAAAACATGAAAAAATGAAAAGAACTGACAAAAAGGGGAAAAACTTCGTTTTTTTTTCATTTTGACGTTCTTTTTAAGTTTTAAATGGATGACTTATTCATTACGTTTTTTTTTATTTTTTTTTCAAAAAAACACATTTTTTATTACTATGATCAAGCGGAAAAAGTTTCACTTATAATTTTGAAAATTTTTAATTTGGATCCTATAGAAATTCTAAAAAAATATTATTTGACTATGGTATAAATTTTGACAATATTAGTGGTCTCTCAAAGAAATTTTTTTAATTTGGCACTGACTGGGTTCGCGTTATGAATGCTTACTTTTTGGCATTTCTCATTTGTTCAAGGGTAAAGTTGTCTTTGAAAGTTCTCTTTTTGCAGATTTATGAGTTTGGGAACACTTGTCATGATGTATCAAATTCAATGGGGGCAGGTTGAGAACGTGAGTGAGGCCAAATGTAGGTGCAGGCGTTGTGTGGGCAATTGTCCACACAGGTCCACAAAATTATAATTTTCATATTGATATTATAAAGAAATTTTTTTCTTTTGCATATTGGCGTTCCTTAAAAATTTTAAATTTTATAACTAGTACCCAAAACTTGAATTTTCTTGCTGTGCCATGCCTATGGCCTGGTTAACTGGTGTTCTTGGAGGACACCTTAAAGAGGTCAAGGTTCTACGGAAGATAGATAACATTAACAATGAACTATGACTATTCGATCCTGGTGTTATTTATGGTGATTTTTTAGTGTTCTTACGAGTTATAGAAGCGTTAGTGAGAGTAACCCGTTGTTTCTTTGAATTCTTTTGGTGGCCGTGAAACACTTATTTGACAATGTTTGAAACTGAAGAGAGAAGAATGACATCATTCCTATTAGATGTGAGACCTAGAATATAAACAAGAAAAGGATTTTATCAGGTGTAAGATACCCCATATTTGAGAACAGATAGAAGGGAATCTGATCTTAATCCACAGATATGAAGCTCTCATTGATCTCAAGTCACCATGAATCTTAAATTTGAGGCTATCGATTTTTTGTTGTTCAAGCTAAAAAAGACAGAGTCGACACATTTTTTAAGTCGGAGCTAAAAAATACTAAGTGGACACCTTCTTGAAGTTTATTGAGATGCTCGTATAAAGTAATAATTAAGACGTTGTGAAGATAGTGAAATTCTTTCGAGTATTCCGTCAAAACAAATACAGTTTTTGGATCTATACATTGCGACATTCTTTTTTTAATTATACACCGATATACAAACAAATACTACAAGACTCAAAAAATATATTGATTTGTTTCATGTTATATATTTTCTTCCTTGGGATATTAATTGTCCTTCTTTTTCAAAAAGCTATACACCGTTACTTTTCATCAGCAATGACAAATTTAAATTTAGAGTAATTAATCACAATGTTGCTAAAATCAGTTTCGACTACCCCCACCATTTTTTGAGTGACCAAGAGTATTTCTCCTAAAGCTTAGGGGAGAGCCGAATTTCTGAGCCAACACCTTGTTTACCTAAAATACAAAGTCTACTATCGGTGTCCAAGGATGTCGCCCCCACTAGGCTTCAACTAGTCTGTCCATAGTCTCTCCTTTTTAAACGACAAATAGTTGACACCTAAAAGATTCACCAACCAGTCCTCGCCCACGGTGACATGTACCATCCACAAGGTACCCTGCTGCTGAGTATCAAACAGAGAAGAAAACAAAAAGCCAAAAAAAAAAAAAAAAGGAAAAGAGCATGGATAGATAACTTTACAAGTTAAAATATGATTAAATAAGAAAATCGACCATTAAAGTAAACAGGCCATTTTTTGGCTTTTTTCCCCTTGCAAGATCTATCTTACATTCATAACTAGAACATTATAAATGTATATAAAATGAGTGAATGCAGTGTTGATGGGCTATTTTACGAAACTTCCAATGGTGCAGCTCGAAGAGTTAATAAGGACAATGATGAAGAAAAAAGGAGCGAATAGCTATGGAATCGAATAAAGAAATGACAGTAAAGCGTAACAAGGACAATGATGAAGAAGAACATTTTTGTTCAAACGTGTACTTTCTGAAGTTCTTTCTGGTTGCTCTATCTGCTTCCACAATTAGTCAAAATGTCATGTCCGATCAGCAAATGACATACCTTTCCAGTTTCAACCCTTTCCCAATCCACCCCTAAAACTTCCTAAACAACAGTTCTAGAAGTTCGATAGTATGGAAATATCCCTGTCTAAGCTATATCCTGATTTAGAAAACCAAAACCAAAACCAAAATATTGTAATGATCTTGCATGTCCCTGTTCACCAATTACCGTTAGTTCATCATACAGTCTGGTCAAGATGTTGGTAATCTAGTCAGTAATGATCAGAGGGCATACTAAATTCAAGTTAGGAAAAGGTGAAAGCCAAATTGGTCAACAATGTATTTCTGAAAGCAATGAACTAGAGGCATTTTCATCATCGGTTATCAATGTCAACTAGGAATTCTGATTCTTGCCATCTTGCTGATTTTGTTTTTTGAACAATGTATTCTTTCATTGTTAGCAATATGGCTCTGTTCTTCTCTTTTATTCTTCAGACTCTATGGGAGATGATGGACCTAGCTACCATTCTTATGATCCTGAAAGCCACTAGAGAGAAGGAATGACCACTTGGTGAATGTCACATATGAGTGGCGGACATATAGTTATTGGCATGTGGAAGGAATAAATTTTCTCTGTTGTGTCCTTTCATGCCATGAATTTCTGTCTTTTTTCTTGGTTCAGTCTGAAATTGTAGCCATTAAGTGTTGGGGATAACTGGAAAATACTGTGACACTGTAGTTGGACGAATGAAAAAGTCCTATTGGAATTTGCCTCATTTCTTCTGTCCACTTTCCTGAGAGAATGACATATGAAACACATTCTTTGTGTTTGCATTTTCTTCTTGTGAGGAGGACAATGAGGATGCAGAAACCAATCACAAAGCATCCTCTCTAGAGGCTTCTCAGAAAGGAGACTGGAAGATGAGAACATCATCTCATGCTTCATCAAAAAAAGGGAGATTACTTTTAATATATTAACATCCTTTATAAATTGTCTGAGGGTATGCTGACGAAATATGTGAGTTTATAACTTGAGAATGCCCCATGTCAAAGTTGAATATGCGATTAAAATATTTTCATAGTTTGCCTTGAGACTTGTTGGCATTACTACATGTATTTCAGCATATTTTATCATAGTTTGCCTTGAGACTTGTTGGCATTACTACATGTATTTCAGCATACAGTCTGATAAAAATGTTATGAGAATGCCAGTGACTACACTGACTGTTTGCCTTTACAGGATTCTCTCCCTCTCTAGGGTGTCATATTTAAGTAAGGTTGTTGCTTTTCATTGCAGGGATTTGTTGAGAAATGCATGCCAAGAGGTCAATGTACATTCGGAGCTAGGCTGCATGATGATGAAATCAAACTCCTAGCCATGTTTGTGAAGTCGCAGGCTGAACAAGGATGGTCGAACATTGAAATTTATAAAGATTGATCTTTGTAGACAAGGGCATTTATGTAGAAAGGAGGGTTTCAAATATTGAATAATATAGTATTTATACATTTGCTTGATATTGTCAAAAAAAACTACTACTGGAATCTTAGATGCACCACTTCTTGTTCAACATGGTGAATTGGTTTCAGCTTGCTTGTCAACTTTCTTCATTAATGAAAAAACAAGCTATTTTGGGTCTTATTTTTTGGCTGTTTGAATAGTTGGCATGTACAACTCGGTAAGGTTTGCAAGCTGGAGGATATATGTCCTAGTTGTTTGAGTATTGTTAATGTAACAACTGCATTCTATTGACTTTCTTTCATCCTACTTCATGCTAAAATTTCTTACTGTTTCAACCAGTAACTCGTTTTCTCTTTGTCACGCTCTCACTCTCTCTCTCTCTCTCTCTCTCTCTCTCTCTCTCTCTCTCTCTCTCTCACACACACACACACACACACACACACGAAAACTGCAGAATGGTCGGTCAACTCTCATATTTGTGAAGTATTTCTTGGAAATAAATGCTACATGTTTTTAGTGTACTATTCACCACCCCATAGAAGTTGCCCTCAAGAAAGTTGCAGACATGCGATTGTGGTCTATTCGAACATCGGATAGAACAGACAGTTTGAATAGAACATAAACAAACACCAGACAAAACAGACATAACTAACTATAGAAGACACAAACATCAGACAGAACGGATAGATCAAACAAGACAGAAACAAACGTCAGACATGACAGACATAACAGACACATACAAAACAAACGTCAGACAAGAAGAACGTAATGTTATGTTCTTAAAATCATCAAACGGTGGACAAAAAACATCATTGTCCATGAAGACAGGACATTAGTGTAATGGACAGGACGTGACAACAATCAAACGACCTCTGATTGTCCACACTAGCTACAGCATGGCTCCGCCATTTAATAAATGAACCCTCTGGTATATAATCTATTGGTAGAAGCCCGAAAAAAGAATCTCATTCTACAAACATTTAACGGAGTTTGTCTGTGCTTTGTGGAGATTTTGAAAGTTCTAGGAAAGTGACCTTTTTCATTAATACACACTAGGTCGCTCTTCATAAACATTTGCATATAGAGCATTTTTACGTTCTTTTCCTTTCAGGGTATTTGCAAGTGACTTATGTTGGCAGGCTTTTTGGTATCTTTTTAAGTTGCGGCGGGTGTGCAGAAGCTGAGTTAGGAATTTTTTTTTGCAGGGACCGAATAATAGTTTTAAAATTTTTTATAATGCCCAAAATATAATTTTTTAAAATTTTTATATAGGTTAAACTAAAATTTTTACTTGAATTTCTAAAAAATGTGAGGTGGGGGGAGCCTGGCCCTTGCTGGCCCGCCTGCTTTTGTGTTTCTGTCTTGTACATGAGTTGAATATTTGAACGCTTCCTGTCTATAATTTTCTAGTTGGAAAAGAATTTCCAGTATTTTGTTTGTGTTTATCTCTTCATAAGTTTACGCATTTTCATACTTACTGGTTAGAAGCTTGAAAACCCTTTACTTACATTGAGAAATTATGTTCGGCTAATGCGTGTGATCTCAGTGTATCTTTTAACTGCCAGTAATTTTCTATATAACTTTTTTACTGCAGATGAAAAAAACCCTCTTTTATATAATTTTCTCTTCTTTTCCTTAAATACGTATAATTGCAATAATCATATTTTTTTATTGTGTATAATTGTCATATAACTACCATTTAGTATTCAGCTGAGCCTGTTTTCTACAACCACCCTCAAAAACCAAGTTTCTGTTTTGGATAACAAAAACCAGGAACAGAAACTTCGTTTTTGTCTTGTCATTCAAATATGCAAACCAGGTTTCAAAAGAACCAGATTTTTACAAGGTGTCATCCAAACGCCCCTTGACATGCATCTGAGACCCATAAATACAAAGAGACGTGTACCAATGAAGGTTGAAGGTGTGAACTCGTGTTGGGTCCACCTAAGTTAGTTTAATTACATAATGGTGCTTTATAATTTAATTAATTGATTGATCACACATTAGCACCCTTAAATCTAACTTTCTTTTCAAGAATTTAAAATTGAGACACCATCACCAAGGGTTAAGCCAGAGTTTGAAGCTCTTGAAAGCCATAGCTCTGCAATCCGCTTCTTCTATACTTGACTGTGCCACACTTGACTTGGTTGCTTCTTTGTTCTCCACAAATTACAATTGCTACCAATAAATGTTCGGTTGTTGAGCACCTAGTAGTAGTGCAGCCTGCATAGTTTGCATAAAATGTTCATGTTCAAGGGTACCTTTGATTTATCATAAAATGCATTTGATAAGTTGAAAGTGAGTGACCAACTGTAGGAGCTTGCATGAATTGACTTATAACATTAACACTATAAGGAATCTCAGGTCATGAGCCTCCAACCGTGCTTTGGTAATTGTTTACATCTAGATAAGGAGTTAAGCTGCATATTTTTGTTGGTTCATGTCATCTTGACCAACTTGAATTCCCAAGAAATATTGGTATAGTGATTTCCTTCTATATTTATTTTGTCTCTTCTTTCATGCTTCTTGTGACAGCTTATCTCACTTAAAAGAGCATTATGAGCGGCACCCTTTCCTTGCATACTGTCACTAGTATTTCCCTTTCCTTGTAAACTTCTGCATGGGTGCTGCCATGGTTGAACATGTCAATTCCTCTATTAATTTTTTTGAATGGGGCATTTATTATACTTGTGTCCAACGTTAAAATTCTTGGGTACAGAAGTATATGAGATCGATATCTACCTGCACAACACAATTAATTGCCTGGTGTCATATCCAGCACATTGAATTAATATCTTATCTTTAAATGATCAACGAGGAATTTTCACTTTTTAAGCAGCAGAAGAGGACATCTTTGTCCGTACGACCTTGTTAGTAGGTGAATTGAGGATCAAAACATGAATAAGAAGCCCAATGGGCAGATTAGAGTCGTAATTCTGAAAGTTGCTTGATGATTTGGCCGTCTGAAGTGGACGTCACAGGATTAATAAATTTTTTTGATCCAGGCCTACATTGTAACTGTTCAGATGCGGCGTACATGGAGGCTTGGAGGACGTCGAGCAGAGAACATATAAGATGGGAGGAAGAAACAACCAACTCAAATTCCTTGTATACACTGCATGCTTCCTAGTTCCTCCTCCATTGTTTCCCAATTGTACGCAAAAGAATTCTAGCATCGTCCGCACAGTGTTGAAACAATGTGGAGAAAAAGCTGCAGCCTCATTTTCTTAATTGCCTTTCTCCTTCCTCTGAGGCTAGTCAACATGGTTGAGATTCCCTACTGGTATTGCATCGGCAGCTCAAACTACGCGCCGAACAGCACCTTCGGCCATAACGTGCAGCAAGCGCTAGCTTCTCTGGTGGCCAACGTTTCCGTCACTGGCTTTTACAATGCCACCGTGGGCAACAGCCCTGACCAAGCCAATGCCGCCTTCCAATGTCGAGGTGACGTCGATGGCGAAACTTGCCTGGTCTGTGTCTCTAACGCAGCCTCACAGGTCACCCTGCGGTGCCCCAGCAGCAGATCGGCTTTTATGGTCTTCTCAACCTGTGTCGTCTACTTCCATGACGCCAACTTCACCGTGCCTCGAGCATTTATGCATTTTTCCATCCGGAGCCCTTGGAACATCTCTGACCCCCAAAGGTTCAAGCCCATGCTCACCCTCTTCTTCTACAAGCTGATTGTTTCCGCCACCACCAACCCCTCGAACCGCTTGTTCTGGGGTGACAAGTTCAAGTACACTCAAAACTTGACTATCTATGGCTACGCTCAGTGCATTCAGTCCATGTCCCCAAGGCGCTGCAGATCTTGCTTAGAGATAGCCTTTGGACAAATGCTCAGGGATGCTGGCAGTTCAATGGGTGGTTTAGTTTACCATAACATCGACTGCATTCTAAGATTCAGACCCTATCCCATTTTCCTCCCCCCACCCCACAAGATTGCTCCTAGCAGCGCCATTTCCGTCTCATCTAATTGCTCCCCACCAGCATCCAGCAACAAGTTTGGCAGCCCCCTTCACAGAAACATCAAGGCTCTGCTCTCTAATCTGATAGTGCGTGCACCTTTCACCGGCTTCTACAGTGATACTTTCGGCCAAGGCTCCAGCCAAGTCTATGGCCAAGCTTTGTGCCGAGGCGACACCCCGTATGACGTTTGCTGGGAGTGCATTGCCCTGGCTTCTTCCAAAATCCAAGAATTATGCCCTAATAGTAGAAGGGGAATCATATGGCTCGACCAGTGCCAGTTGCGCTACTCTGACGAGAACTTCGCCGGCAAGGTAGACGTCTATGACAGGGCATGCCAACCAGCAGCGGGCAATGCATCAAATCCTCCGAACCTCTATCAGAGTTTGACAATCCTTGTAGCCAACCTGACCTCGCTGGTGACGCAGAGCTCTCCCAATCGCTTCTTCGCTACGGGAGTCTCTGTCCTTGAGGAAGCAAAGAGGATCTACGCTCTGGCGCAGTGCGTGAAAGACATACCTGCGGACCAATGTGGGTGGTGCTTGCAGAATTCCAGCTCCGATATTGCAGGGTGCTTTAATGGAAAGATTAGCGGCCGCATCCTCAGGGGAAGCTGCAACTTGGCTTTTGGAGTGCGGCCCTTCTTCTCCGGCGATCCTACTGTGATATCACTCCCGCAGCCCAGTCACAGTGAGTCCATTCTGCCAAATCATATTATTTAAAAGATCTAAAATCCTAACCGTAAGCTCCATTTTAGGCAGTAGTGATGTAGAGAGGCTGGTTCTTTTCTGTTAGAAAAGTAAGAGGTGATTCCTCCAGCAGGTTTTAAGTATAGATGCAACTTGGCGGATGGCCAAATCTGCCTTCATCTGTTGCCACAAAACAAGCTTGGGAATACTAATTCGTTGTTCCTCAAACACCTCGATAAAATGTCTGCATGGTAAAGTAGACTTGTCCCCACTCTTTCCACCTGTTCTTTGTCCTGTTGAAGGAACTAAGTAACTAACTTTTTGTTGTTGAATTTTGAATACCCACACTTCATCATGGCACCAGGGTGTCAGGTCTGTCAAATTGTATTTTTCTGCTTTTTTTTTTACAGCTTCTTCATGTTCATTTCGTCCTTTATTAATTGATGGCAAGGACCTCCCACTGTTGTATGCTTTCTTTTGGTTTGGTTACTGAATTTCTCCGATTTGCTAACAATACCTTGTTCTACTTTCTCGAACTAGAAGAAACAATCATACCCAACATAGAAGCTGCTGCTAGATTGCTCCTGTGCCTTACGGGGACCTTTACTTTCTACAAATTTTTGGATAACAATTGTATGTTGTGTTAGTGTCTAGTCCACATTGGACATCCAACTATTTGTAAACAACCACGACGTATCAAAAACATAATAATTATCCTTTCAAAACAGGGCATAAGCGCTGGTGGATATATGTTGTCATCTCCTTCGTGGTTGGTGTACTACTGCTAACAACAGCGTGTGCGTTTTGCTTAGTTCGAAGACAAAAGCAGCATGCAGGTAAAGCTCACGTGCCTTTGAAAGGCTGTATAAGCCATCGATCTCACAAAAAAATATTCAAATCTTTGATCTCCTATTTCTTCATGTCGTCTTAGAGAATCAAAAACAGAAAGAAGCAACTTCAATGGATTCGGAAAATGTAAAAGAGAACGAGGCAACCTATAATTTACCACAATTCAGCCTGAGGACAGTGGAAGGTGCTACAGATAAATTTTCAAGATCAAATAAGCTTGGAGAAGATGGTTATGGCCCTGTCTACAAGGTGATTGGAGTAAATATTAACTCTTCTCTGATTCATCCTCCTGTTATTTATTATTAATGAGAGAAAACTACCATACAGTTTATCCCAGTCACTTATTTGTAACAAAATGGTCGATTTATTAGTTCCTTAATTATACGGTTCAGAGGAGTTTGGTGTCTCAACGAACTGAAATTTTGTTCTCTTCTTTGATCTACCAGGGGAAGCTCCAAAAGGAAGTCTCTGAGTAACACCATTAAACTTTAGCTTTATAATCCAACAATTGTAAAGAAACCGTGTGACCTGGATTATATTTGAAAAATAAAGTGATGAATAATTTTTTGAAAATTAAGGGGAAAAAATTGATCACTGAATTGAAATTTCTCTACGACGAGGAGCATACGTTTGGTGATATGTCACACAGGTTCAAGGTGCGAATGCAGGAACGTGTGTGCTCACACTCACATCTATATATGCATATAATTGTCTATAAACAATGAACCAATATTTTTTTTTTTCTAAAAATACCATGTTACTCAGGTTTGGAGATTATTTACTCTTATTAGAAACACAAATGTATAAGAATTGGTGATGCTTTCCTTCCAGGGGAAGCTTCCTAGTGGACAGGAAGTAGCTGTGAAGAGGCTGTCTGGTCGCACTGGGCAAGGTTTAAAGGAGTTCAGGAACGAAGTTGAATTGATAGCCAAACTTCAACACACAAACCTGGTTAGGCTTGTTGGTTGCTGCTTAGAAAATGAGGAGATGATACTCATATATGAATATATGCCCAACAAAAGCCTTGATTTCATCCTTGAAGGTTAGTAGCTTTATTCTTTTACATTCTTACACAGAACACACACACACACACACACAACGTGGATTTCTTCTTGCTCAAAGCCTTAAAGGAGTATGCACCAAGAGGTCCGCATTAGTCGAAAATACAGGTCCTTCTCTGCATGTCGAGAAGATGTCAGCAGCTGGTACGCCTTAAAGCTGCCTCCCCAAAGCATGAATTCATGTGCTTTCAGAAAATGGCTTCAAGTTTTCCCACATAGATTTCAAACTTAATGTCATGTACATGACAGTAGAATAACATTTTCCCGTAAACCATGTGAAAGCCCAAGATAAAATGTACTCTAATATTTCGAAAATTCAAATGTTATTGGAGGGTATGGGACATATATCATGTATCTTGTGTCGTCTCACATGGAACTGGACTCTTTAGAAACTCTGCAAGTATATATATATATATATATATAGAGAGAGAGAGAGAGAGGTTAGTCAAATTAAAATTATTAAACAATACAATGTGCAGATCCAGAAAGCCGTGCTTCATTGAATTGGGAGAGGAGGTTCAGTATCATCATAGGAATTGCAAGGGGGATGCTTTATCTTCACCAAGATTCTCGACTTAACATCATTCATCGGGATCTCAAAGCTCCTAAGATTTCTGATTTCGGATTGGCAAGGATTTTCAGTGGAGTTTTGGGGCAGGCAACCACCAGTATCATTGTTGGAACTTTGTAAGTACAACGATAAAACAAATACTGATTGGTCATCAACAAGTCTTCTATAATCACCATGTGTCTTCATTGTAAATTTTCAAAATTCCATGGTTTTCTAGCCGGTTTCCTCCGTCTGCATGGAGTGAAACGTTGTAATTTTACTTATTAACTGGTGGCAAGAGAAAATTCGCAAAAAGTAAAGTCTAATTTATTTTTAATGTTGTAAGAAAGCAAGAATGCAAGTCCAAAAATTCTTTTGCTTACTGATCGTCAGCAATGAAGGTGAACTGCATAATTGTCTGACTTTTTATTTAGTTGGTACGATCTTCTGAATGACAATTTGGTGAAGCGACTGCCTTTTTACGTTATAAGAATCAACTAATGCAATTATTTTGCTTCTTTCAGAGGATATATGGCTCCAGAGTATGCCATGAATGGCGTGTATTCTACAAAATCTGATGTCTACAGCTTTGGTATTTTATTGTTGGAAATCATTGGCGGCCAACTGGAAGTATGTTTTCTAGCAACCCATCAGGGTCCTGGTCTCGTTGAGCATGTAAGTCTCTCTTAAATCTCCCCCAAAAAAGTTCACACCAAATGGCATTTTTCATCATACAACTACATACAAAAGAACTCTTTAATCTGTCAAAAAGCAGTATCAGTGGTGCCCATGAGAAGATGGCAACTGGCTACTGATATCATAAGCGTTCACAAAGTTTTTCAATTTCTCCATGTGTGGTTCTGCAACTTCATTTGCAATTGGATTTCACGGAGTTATTAAGCTAAGTAGAAACCCTTCCTGTTCTTGTTGGCCACCTAGGAAATCGACTATCCATATTATAGCTTCACCGTCTGACAGCTTTAATGACCATCTCTATCTATACCTCAACATGTGAGCTGAACTTTGATTTGCACTTCAAAAACTACACATAGATTGGTGATATGGCGATGGGCATTTGAATTTTGAAATTTTCTCCAAATCAACTAAGTATTATTCTTAAGTTCTCGCATCTAAGAAGGTACAATCTGCTCCCTTTCAACTGCACACATCAGCTCATGTGAAACCTAAGGTCTGAGTGATGACCTTGACTTCAATCATAGAATTTATAAATTTTAGAACTGGTAATATAGCCTGTGAGTCCTTAAATATGGGGTGCTAGAAATTCTACTACTGTACCAACATAAATATAGTCATATATCTTCAATTTATGTTGGCGAGCAGGCATGGAGCTTGTGGCGTGAAGGGAAAGGGACAGAGTTCATCGACCCGGTCCTTAAAGATGGTACTACTTCAACAAGTGACCAAATGCTAAGGTGTTTGCATATTGCCTTTCTCTGCATTCAAGAAGATCCTGCAGCCAGGCCATCCATGTCCATGGCAGTTGTCATGCTTGGGAACAATTCTTTGGACCTTCCCTTGCCCGCACAACCTGCACTTATTTTGGAAAAAATTGCAGGATCAAGCCTACCACATTCTTTTGATATTTGGACTACCGCTTCTAAAAGCACGACAGAGTGAAAGCAACAAAAGTTTCACCCAGAATGTATGTGAACATGGAAGACATTCTGCCAATGTACGCAAATCATGCGTTGGAGAAGTGAACATGTGCCTAATGGAATTTACCTGATTTGTAATATTTATTACTTCATATTTTGGGTCTCCAACTGGGAGAGAAACAGATCTCCCTTGGGGTTAATCCGCCCGATCTTAATCCAACCATATGAAGGAAGGACCGAAGGAGTGGTTTGCACAACATCACATGTCAAATGAACCGACCTTGTTATACTCAAGCTCAGCTCTTGTACTAAGTACCCAAGAAAAGCTCATTTTAATGAAAGATTCATCTCTAAAAGCTTAATTCCGCAGCTGCAACTTCTATAATTTATAAGCCACACAGAAAAATAGTTGGACCCGCGAACAGAAAAATGAAAAAAAATAAGTTGGACACGAAATGAGATTATACATCAAGGTACTAAATACTCTGGTAAAATTTAAATGGGCAGTATGGAAAGCCTGTGTTGAAAATTTTCTCGCTTGCAAATTAGGGTGTGACAACGATCATAAGATTTGTGCATTGTAGGCCTGTTCAACAAATCGAGCTAATTCGAGCTTAACTCGAAATGAACTCGACAACCTAAACCAGTAGAGCTCCAGTTAATTGAGTTTAACTCGGTTAAGCTCGAGAAAGAATTTATATAAAGTATGTTTCATAAAATTATCAAAAGAAGTAGATTGCTCAAATAAGATGCGTGGTTGGTAAATAGGACTCGCTCATGAACAATCCTAGTGCATGATATCCTTTCTAAAGGGGACCACGTTCACACGTAGCGTGCTTGAACCACTGGACTGCCCATACGTCGCACTAACTCCGCCAATTATTTCAAAGGACTATCCACATAAATGATAATAAAGAGTCGTACATTTGTTATGACAATTTATTTTCAACCAAAATGAAGAGAAATCTCGAGGCTCTACTCTCTTATCTGATAGTGCATGCACCTACCTCTGGCTTCTACAACGACACCGTGGGCCTGGGCTTCAGCCAAGTAGTATACGGCCAGGCCTTGTGCCGAGGCGACGTCCCTGATGACGTTTGCTGGGAGTGCACAGCTCAGGCTTCCACCAAAATCCAGGAGTTGTGCCCCAACAGTAGAAGGGCAATCGTATGGCTTGACTATTGTCAACTGCGCTACTCATGACTACTTCGCCAGCATGATAGATGTTTACAATAGAGCCTGCCAACCAGCAGCGGAGAATGCATCGAATCGAACAAGCTTCGATCACAATTTGAGAATTCTCGTATCCAACCTGACGTCGCTGGCAACGCAGAGCTCTGTCAATCGTCTTTTTGCTACGGGCGTTTCCGTTCTTGCTGAATCGAAGAGGATCCACGCTTTGGTGCAATGCATGAGAGATATCTCTGCGGACCAATGTGGGTGGTGCTTGCAGAACGGAAGCTCTGATATAGTGGGATGTGCAAATGGAAAGCAAGGCCATCGCATCCTCAGGGGCCGCTGCAGTCTGGCTTTTGGAGTGCACCCCTTCTTTCTCGGCAATCCAACACTATCACTTCACCAGCACAAGCATGGTGAGTCCCCAATTTTACTCCGCCAAATCACATGCTTAGAGAGATCTAAGTTCCTAACCTTAACAAGTTTTAGTGAAAGACTGTCACCATTTTGAGTAGTAATCATGTCGGGCCCGTCAGTTTTACCGAAAATTGTTTGACGACGAAGTTGGTGGCTGTGATGAAGGAACTGGCTTCATGCTCTTGAACTTGGCAGACTTTTATCAGGTCTGCTCTGTTTTATTAGCTTCTGAAAGTATATCTTTCTTCCTATTTGCCAGGCCCCCCATGTTCTTTTTGGCCTTCGGTACTTGATGGCAAACTAACCTCCCACTATAGTCACCTTGCTTTAGGTTCATTTTATTGCATTTTTCAAAATATTCACATTTTCTTCTTTTACTTTCTCTAATAAGAAGAAAACAGTATTTTCCAACTTAGAAGGTAATTTTAGAAGCTTCTGTGCCTTACAGCCTTTTGTTTCTATGTATTTTTGGATAACACTTGTGTGCTGCAGTTATGCTTCATCTGCTTAACTAGCGGGCTCCTGCTAGTAGCAGCCCTTGCATTATGCTTAGCAGAGAAGAATGCAACATCTGGGTAAACGTCATGTAAATTGAATGCTTATCTAGGTCCTTGTTCAGAAAAAATCTTATAATTATAATTTCCTACTTCATGTCATTTCAGAGAAGCTAAAACAGAAAGAAGCAACCTCAATTGATACTGACAGTGTCAAAGAGAATGAGGAGGCAAACTATGATTTACCGCAGATAAGCCTGAGGACAATAGAAAACTACTACGGATAAATTTTCAAAATCAACTAATCTTGGGGAAGGTGGATATGGTCCTGTTTACAAGGTAATTGGAGTAATTAATTTAGTCGATTCACCTTTTCATTGTCAATGACAGAAAATTACTTTAAACCTGAGCTCAATTTTCTAGGCGAGCGGCACGCAGTAAACTTGAGCTCTATAGTTAAACTGTAAGAAAACCTGTGACTTAAACCGTATCTGAAAATTGAAAAAGGTGAACAATTTTAAAAACTAAGGCAAAAAATTAATATCCAAACCAATTCTTCCTATAATGAGCAGCTCAAGTTCTGAGACTACTTCTGTATTAAAATGACAAATACAACATGATTGGTGATGCTTTCCTACCAAGGCAAGCTTCCCAATGGACAGGAAGTCGCTGTGAAGAGGCTGTCTGGACGGTTTGGGCAAGGTTTGAAGGAATTCAAGAATGAAGTTCAGTTGATAGTCAAACTTCAACATGCAAACCTGGTTAGGCTCATTGCTTGCTGCTTGGAGAAAGGGGAGAAGATGCTCATTTATGAATATATGCCCAATAAAAGCCTTGATTTCTTCCTTAAGGGTTAGTATCTTTTAATTTTTGACATGCTTATGCAAATAACGCTACCAAAGTTCAGGTATCCAATTATCCGAAACTGAATCTTTTACTCATTTGTCTTTGACGTAAGGTTTTTCTTTGTCAATGTTGCACCTGTGTGAGAGAGAGAGAGAGAGAGAGAAAGAGCAATCTTGGAGGGTCTGGGACATATACCTTGCTTTACTTCGCATGGAACTGGACTTGTTGGAACTTTACATTCAGAGAGGGAGAGAGATTAATTAAATTACAAATATTAAACATTACAATGTGCAGATTCAGAAAGCCGTGTATTGCTGGATTGGAAAAAGAGGTTCAATATCATAATAGGAATAGCAAGGGGGATCCTTTATCTTCACCAAGCTTCTCTACTCAACGTCATTCTCATCAGGATCTCAAAGCGAGCAATGTGTTGTTGGACGAGCAACTGAATCCTGAAATTTCTGGCTTCGGATTGGCAAGGATTTTCAGTGGAGTTCAGGGACAGGCAACCACCAGTATCATTGTTGGTACATAGTAAGTGCAAAGCTACCATAAATTTTGGTTGCTAAATAGGCATTCATAATCACCATGACTTCTCTTTCCATCAATTGTAGTTCTGTGCTTCCACCATAGGATCTGATCGGAAAGTCAAATTCTTTATGCTTCCTTCATTGACATTAGGTGAAACACTGTGATCTTTTTTGGTGAATTAGTATCATAAGATCTGCAGAAAACAAAGCATTTCTTTTGTTTTTATGACTAAACGGCATGCCAGTCCTATACATACAGGATCACAGAGTTGTCGTGATCTCAACTTGTCAAAGAAAAGAAGCAAAAAAATGCTAGTCAAAACTTCTTTTTTCAGCTGCTAGTGAACAATGGAGATGAATCACACGGGGCGCTACCAGCTTGGGAGCAGTTGTCTTTGGAGGTCCATGAAACCATTTTATTTTAAATTCCAGCGTATCCGATGTCCATATATTTTGAAAGCTGTATGTAAACATATCACTACTGGTTCGATTAAAAAGACGTCATGTCATTACCAGTTTAATTGATTCAGATTAAAAGGTCAAATTCAGATTCAGGTGTCGATATAAGATAAGATTTAGATTGGGTATTTGGATTGGAATATGATATAAGATTTTTTTAAGTTCATAGTTGAATTCGAACTTGACTTTAAACATACTAACGTCTGAAGAATATATCCTGTTCAAATTTTATCCATATTTTCATTCCTCACCCAGGCTATGATTAATTAGGAAAGCACCTGCGTTGGGTTGGCGTATTTATTGCACAAAATGGTAATAACAAAATAGAATATGTTCTACCGAGTATGATTGCACGAAAAAGAAAAGCCAAAAACCGGACAGGTTAATCAAAAGGTCGTCAGATTTAGTTAGAATTTTATATCCTTAAAAGGATGGCTTTACATGTGACATTAAACTAGTGGAACCAGTCTCCCCTTTTTCATAATTGTACTTTTTCCCGAAACATAAAAAAAATACACATCGGCATTGAAAACTAACCTCCGGCTCAGTTTTTATATTTCAAAAGGCAAAAAAAAAAAGTTCATAATGGGGTAGTTTGGCAGGATGGCCTAGATTGTGCTACAAAATTAAAGCAGGTTCATAAAATAAAAGGTTGATTATTCAATGAATCTGTCTCAATCTTTTGTCTTAAATTCAAGAGACATTCACAAAATATCTATGCTGCTAAACAGCTCCTAAATGCCAAAAGTGGTAGAAAAAAAAATGAATCTTTTGCAAAACTGCAAATAGAATTTTTTCCTTAGGCCCCGTTTGATGCACAGGAATTTTACTGTGCATCAAAGATAACTTACCAAATTTGTACGGTTTTTCGAGAAGCCATCAAACGATGGAAAAATTCCCCGGGTAAAATGTTCGATTCAGGGTAATTTTACCCTGGAAAAAAGTCGGACCCTGGAGGGTCCGACTTTTTTCCACAGACAACTTTTTTGCCCGTTAGTGCTTCTCATTTCTTCGTTCCTGCCTCCAGCCATCGCCCGCTCACCGTGTGCTCTCCACCACCGCCGCTGCACTGGCGGCAATCGTCGTCCGCTCACCGTCCTCTCCACCGCCGCCGCTGCTCTGCCTCCAGCCGTCATCATATTTCGAAGAAGTTGGAGGTACGCTTTCATTTCCTCTCTCTTTTCGTCCGATTTAGGC
>JAANDH010001215.1:1521-73420 GCA_011799765.1 Nymphaea thermarum
TTGCTGACCCTGTCCTCCATATGGACGTCCACTTTTTTTTTATATTTTCAGCTTACGTTTCTTTTTTTTTTCTTATATTAAATTTGCATGTCATCAACAGATTCAAACTTCTTTGGTATACCATTAGAGTTCATCCTAATAAAACACGAACTCCCATTTGTTTTTATTCAGTTTTACGATTTAGACCCATTTTGATTGCATCTCCAACAAGTTTGCAAGTGCGACCAAATTCACAGATACGGAAATGAGAATAGAATGTACACAAGGATTTTTCAAGGAAAAGGAAAAGACAATTGATTGATCAATATAGTCGCAATAAGATCAAGCACAAAAGTTGGACATATATATATATATATATATATATATATATATATATATATATATATATATATATATATATATATATATATATATATATATATATATATATATATATATATATATATATATATATATATATATATATATATATATATATACTTTTGTGCTTGATCAACCTTGTAGATCAGTCAAATGCCTTTTCCTTTTCCATGGAGAACCGCTTATGTACATTCTATTCTTATTACTATATTTATAAATTTGATCTCCAAATTGTAAATTTGATTATCCCTGTTGGCTAAAGTTGCTATACTTGGTTTTCCAATCGAATGAGAAAACGAAATGATTCAGTGAATCGAGTTGGAATTTGATGTTCATTTGTGAATCAGATTGATTAAAAGAATTGAATTTTAAAAATTAAATAAAAATGCAAATATTATATGATAAAAAAGAAAGTTGAAAAAATTGTATAAATTCCTGAACAAGTAAATATACTCAATGGATGGGGTATTCCTACCCCTTTCGTCATTTGCAAGATGTTGAGGTTGGTCTAAGTTGACTTCAAGACATACAAGCCATTGCACGAGGGTGCCAAATATAATTTGAATTGTTCATCTTCTTCCATGACAATTTGTGCATGAAAGTCGAGTTGATGGAAGACTGGTTATGTGCACAACTTCAGAGGGTTGTGTGATGATTAGAATGCACGAGGGGGAGCCAGAAACTTTTCATGAGTGGGATCGAATTAAAGTTTTTAAATTTTGACTACGGCTGAAATATAATTTTTCAAAATTTTTATGTAGAACAGGTGAAAAAATAATATAAAATCATGAAGAGGTATATAAAAAAATAAAAAATTAAAAACATGAATGGCCCAAGACATGGGTTTTCCTACCTTTTTTTGTTCTTTCTTTTGCAACCTGTTGTGGTTTAGGTTAATGAATTTTGAATAAGCTTGCTTTATAGTTTGTTTTGTACAAATAAAAAGAACCTTTTGTAATGTTTAATTTTGTAAAAGTAAAACCAATATATATAAAAAAAATAAAGAAACATCTTTTTTAATTTAAAAATATATACCTTCATGCAAATGTAGACTTCAAAATCAGGTCAAGATAATATATATAGTTGGAATTATTGAGCCGTTAATTTCTTGCCTATCAACTATAGATGGAATGTCTATAATGATGATTTTATATATTTTAATGTTCAATTTTAAACTTCTATATTAAGGTAACAGGCTTTGAATGATGAAAATATTAATGTCATACCATCTTTTAGCTTGCAAATATTGTATAATCTGGGTACATTATATTAAAACCACATATCCAAGGGCTTTCTGGGTTGAACTTTATATTATGAGAAAAAGTAGAACAAAGAGAGCACCTCACTAAGCTTTGGCTTTCATATGCTGATCAAAAGCATATCATAAAATCTAGAAGAGGAGACATTGTTGTGTAGAGAAGGTTGACAATCCAATTAATAGTAGAGAAATTTGCCTAATATAGAAATTAAGGATACAATATTGTTATGCACACATGCACCCAAACACCCATCTATAAGAAAAATGTTGCAAATGCATTAGTTTTATCCATGGATAAAACTAATGCATTTGCAACATTTTTCATATAGATGGGTGTTTGCGTGCATGTGTGGATCACGAACTCCCATTTGTTTTGAATACCATTAGAGTTCATCCTAATAAAACACGAACTCCCATTTGTTTTTATTCAGTTTTATGATTTAAACCCATTTTGATTGCTGTCCTTTTTATCTAGGCAGTTCATTGTCATTAAAAAAAAACTGGCTGTGGGATAAGAAAACTGCTCTGAGTTGTTGATAAATGCCTTTTTTTTTTACACCTGCCTTCGCCCCTGCCGACAGCAAGGGTTTTGTGGAACGGTCTCATACCTTTTATTAGAGAAGAATCTCCCGTATGGTAAAATTGGCTTGAACTATCAGAAGAATATAGTTTTAACATGGCATAAAATGAATCCCATGAGTATGGAAGAGCTTCTAACAATTTCAGTTCAGTTTTGTTGGATAGTGGCCATTGAGCACTATCCGGATATCTAGTAACTGCAAATCAGTTACTAGATTTCATCTAAAGTTGTTCCTAAAAAATCTCCTATAGAATCTCTCAAGTAACCGCAGTTAGAGTTGGGGAAAACCTAAGGGGCTGGACTTTATATCCTAGCATATTCAAAGTTAGAACACTCTCTAACACATTAGCCGTGAGAAGCCCCTTGGAAGTAAACCCCAAAAACTGACTTCTTCTTCCTCCTCTTGCTCTTGTTTTGCTGTTCTTCACAGGGGACGATCGCTGGAGATCTTGCTGCATCTCAAAAGGGAGACTTCCGCTGCGAAGCACAATATATGCAACAAGTTCTACATTTTTCAAATGCGCCACAGAATTAAATACGTTTGTGTTAATATCCAAAGGCCATAGCAGGCAGCTGGAACGTCATAAACTTGGCAAAACCGGTCAGAGGACTTTCATTTTAACACGTTGGAAGACTCTGCAGAGTGACGAGCCCTATCCTTTAGAGGGTTTGGCAGAAGCATCACTGTCTATCGCTCAGGATTTTGCAGAGTGGTCTAATATTAGTCCATGGTAAACTCTATCCTATGTAGCAGCACTATATATTTTTCTTTATAATGCTTGACATTATTCAAGCAACAGAAACTTAATGTATTATTTGACATAATTTGTTTATTTTTTGTTAACCACAGAAAATATAGGCGCTTTTAACAAGATTTATAATATAAGCATACTTTCATTATTTCTAAACCAATTAGGTGTGTCTTCAAAGATATTCGAATGCCAATGTTTTAATCCCATGTCAAATATTTTAAAGAAAAAGAGATCTACAAACTGCAGAAGAAGGATATTGTTGATGTCAATCTCGGTACACGGGCTTGTGGCTCGACTGGGGACACATAAGGGCCATTTGGCAACCAAAAGNTGATCTGGTAGCATCTCAGCTAGATACTGTAACGCCATAAGCATGAGCTTTTCAGCTTTGAGTCTTTGATCCTGTGGCTCACCATTTGTAGCAAATGCATACCTTTAATAGTTGCATAGCCAACGTGTCAAAGCCTTCGTAATCAACAATTGATTTTACATGAACAGATGATTAAACCAGTGCTCACAACTTCATGAAAGAAGCAAAGTACTCAAGCAAACCAGAAACGGAACTTGAGCGAACCATTATCTTACAATGAGGAGAGAGAATTAGTAGGATCAGGCAGTACCAAGATGCACCCGCTCAGCACGTTGTTCAGATCGACAGAGCTCAGGTAACTTTATTAGATGACGAAAGTTGGTGCATCCTCAAATGGTTACTTTTGCAGCATTGAGGGATCCAGCAGGCATTCTAATGAAGAGTTCATCAAAGCTGGCTGAGTGTTAAATGCTTAAGCAGTGCTCATTTGCCAAATGAAGTAAGCAAATGAAACACAAGTGTGGAGAGATATCCTTAGCTGCAGCTGCAGGACAGTTTTCTGGCAAGCGGCTTAAGACGTGCCTGAATGATAAGGTCTCGTCATTTTCCTGTGCAGGCAAGCACACCTGAACAGGTTATGAAATCCTTTGAATACCCACACGACACTTTCCGTAATGGACTTGTTCAATACTCAAATGATACTCTAATCACCCTCAGAAAGGGCTGAAGCAGGTTATATGTGTCCTACTATGCAGTATTCTTTATGAGCCAGTTAATGATTAAAATACCCTTAGATCACATTTAAAAAGAAAAGATTTTGCAAAACCAAAATTGGAAATAGAAAAAAGTAAAACAAGACAAGGGAGCGTATTTTTAATAAATTACCAAAGTGTCCTTCTCTCCTTTACTGTGCACGGTGCACCCACCGCATGTAAATTTCTCTCAGAAAGGGCACCTAAATTTTTCAAATCCCAACTTCATCAAACTCTCTTCTTCAAAAGCATTAGATGTCAAAGGCAACATTGGAGCCCTTTGTGATTTTACTAATAACTGATGAGCAATTGGAACGTATGTCTGTCTAAAGTGTTCAACCTGGATTATTCTTTTGGGCATGGTGTCATGTCTGGTGACTATGACTGGACGCAATCATGTGTATTGGACATTGATGTGATCTGACACCATGCCCAAACAGATCACATCAATGTCCAATACGCATGATTGCGTCCAGTCATAGTAACCAGACATGACACCATGCCCAAAAGAATAATCCAGGTCGAACACTTTAGACAACCACCCGGGCCCCTCGAGACCCACTCGAACTTGTTCAATACTCAAATGGTACTCTAATCGCCCTCAGCAAGGGCTGGAGCAGGTTATATGCGCCATACTGTGCACTAATTTTTGTGTGCCAATAAGGTTAATGACTAAAATACCCTTAGTTTGCATTAAAAAAGAAAAACTTTTTGTGAAGACAAAATTGAAAATGGAAAAAGTAAAATAAGACTATGGAGGGCATTTCTTTTTAATAATTTCCAAAATATCCTTCTCTTCTTTAATGTGCTTGGTGCGCATGACTCACATAACTTTCTCTCAAAAAAGCGCCTCGATTTTTCAAATATGTACGTCGTCAAACTCTCTTCTTCAAAAGCATTAGATGTCAAAGGCAACGTTGGAGCCCTTTATGATGTTACTAATAACTGATGAACAATTGGAACATAAAATGTCACTGACTGAAAGTAGCACCCGCCTTCATGGGATCGCGAAATTTGCGAGTGGAACCAAATTTACATATGCCATAGTGAGAATTGAATGTACATAAGGATTCTCTATAGAAAAGAAAAAGACAAATGATTGATCAACATAGTTGCAGATTTAGTAAAAAAGTTGGAAATATATATGTGCTTTTGTACTTGATCAACTTTGTTGATCAATCAATTGTCTTTTCCTTTTTCATGGAGAACCACTTATGTACATTCTATTCTCACTACATTATCTATAAATTTGGTACCTCACTTGCAAATTTCACTGTCCCTGATGGCTAATGTTATGAACATTAGTACCTCACTTGCAAATGATTCGGTGAATTGAGTCGGAATTGGAATCATTTGTGATTAGAAGAATTAAACGTTAAAAATTAAATAAAAAATCCTGTAAGATTAAAATGAAAAATTTTTAAAAATGATATAAAATCATGAAGAGGTAAATAAAAATTTGAAAACACGAATAGTTAGAATTATTGAGCGATTTTGAGGAAGCTTGCTTTATAGTTTGTTTTGTAAAAATAAAAAAAACCTTCCGTAACGTTCTATTTTGTAAAAGTAAAAAAAATATAAAAAATTAAAGAAAAATCTATTTTTTATTTGAAAATATATATCTTCATGCAAATGTAGACTTCAAAATCAGGTCAAGTTAATATGTATTGTTAGAATTATTGAGCGGTTGATTTCTTCTCTATCCATTAAAGATGGAATGTCTACAACCATAATTTTATATATTTTAATCTTCAGTTTCATATTTTGAATAGTAGAAAATTTCAATAAAACAGAAATAACATTGAAATAAAAAAAAAACTACCTTTTTCGTTAATAAATGGCAATAATTTTCTACTAAAAGATGACAAAGTGCCAAAACTTCTATATTAAGATAACAGGCTTTGAATGATGAAAATATTCATGTCATACCGTTTTTTAGCTTGCAAATAGTGTATAATCTGAGTCCATTATATTAAAACCACATATCCAAGGGCTTTCAGGGTTGAACTTTTCATTGTGAAAAAAAGTAATAAAGAATCATTTATCAAGTAATCAGTTCAACTAATACGAAAAAGAAAAGGAAAAAGTAGAACAAAGAGAAGCACCTCACTAAGCTTTGGCTTTCATATGTTGATCAAAAGCAGCTCCATATCATAAAAGCTAGAAAAGGAGGCATTGTTGTGTAGAGATGGCTGACAATCCAATTTATAGTAGAAAAATTAGTCCAATATAGAAATTATGGATACAAAATTATCGTAAGAAAATCGCACAAAATAAAGCAATTATAGATGCGAAATTATCAATCTTGAATTTTATGTAAGTTCATTGCCTTTTACACATTAATTTGGTTCATTCACTATATATTGGATTAGGTCTGGTAGTTAGAATAAAAAACATCCTTTTATATTAGTTCAATGTCAACATCCATAGTGGAAACAAATAGATACTAGTAGTATTTGATTCCATTTATATATTGATTCTCATGGCATCTTCTTTTTAGAGAAGATTTAAGATTACAACCAAAGGATTTATGAAGATCAGCAAAGTAATGAAGGCCTTAATTGGTGGGGAGTATACCATGAGTTCAAATCCTTCCTTTGCCCACCGTCGTGGTATCGTAACTAAAATCTTCTTTTTACTGATAGTTTGCTTTCAGCCTGTCAGTAAAGCTTGCATGTTTTGTATTGAGAGACTCACCTTGCAAGGCTTCATAATTGGAGAATTTTTCACTATAGAGACACTAAAAGAAGTGACCATAAAGGGCTCTGTTTGACGACCATAACACTCTGTTACCGTCCTATGAATCCACCTCAAAATTGGGGCATACTCATAGAGGCCCTGATCAATCGGCAGATGTTCAAATTTACAAATACTGTCATGAGACCATATTTACGGATACCTTAGTGTTAAAAACTAAATTGATTGATCAACATAGTCATAGTAAAATCAAGCACGAAAGAGAAAGGGTGGGGGCAGCTAAGGGGCAGAGACGGAGGAGAAGGAGAGAAAGAGAAAGGGTGACCGCAGCTCGGAGGGGAGACGAAGGAAATGGAGAGAAAGAGAGGAGAAGGAGAGAAAGAGGAAGGGCAAGGGTGGAGACGGAGGAGAATGAGAGAAAGAGAAAGGGCGATGGCAGCTTGGGGTTGGAAACGGAGTAGGGGGAGAAAGAGAAAGGGCGAGGGCAGCTCGGGGGTGGGATGCCCATTTTGTTCCACGTTGTTCCGAACGTTAGCTCGGAACAATATGGAATAGAGGATAATTTATACTTTTTTACCAATCGTCTGTCGTGTCCATCCTATATTGTGGACGGTTTTTCGTAAAAAAAAAATTGATTAAACATGACTCGCATGTTCTGTTCCACGTGTCCTGTGGCCATCAAGCGCCTCCTTAATATTAGTAAATAAATTTATTGACCAACATAGTCATAGTAAGATCAAGCACGAAAGTTGCAATATATGCTTTCAGCATGCAGGACTTGTGATGGCCACCCTTTCATGATAGAAATGGTGAATAAGATGTCCTCCATGCTAATCGGAACTGATTCAAGTAGCAATCTGCTTCTGAAATATAAAAACCATTTAGAAACAAAAGGGAAATTAAAATAATCAGAGATACAAACAAAAATAAAAAAAATAAATGTATTGATAAACCAATATGAGTTTATGGAGGATGGAGAACAAAATTTTAGTTAATGAATTGGCAAGGATCGCTGCCAACAAGTGGTCGAATTGGATGAATTGATTAAATTGGTCAATTATTAAAAAAAACATTTTTTAATAAAAATAAATATATGTGTTTTAAAAATAAAGAAATTAGCTTTTATAGTGAGATCTGAGCATCCATGCCTGGAAACTTGCTATGTGTGTCCTGCTGGTGCACAAATTTTTGTGTGCCAGTATGGTTAATGACTAAAATACACCTTAGTTCACACTGAAAAAAAAAACACTTATTCTAAAAACAAAAAAGTAAATGAAAAAAGTAAAGACTATGGGAGACATTTCTTTTTAACAAATTATCAAAATGTCCTTCCTTCCTTTACTGCATATTGTGTGCATGGTGCACGCACCTTTCTACATGTCACCTAGTGCATCGCTTCCTTCCTATGGGCATTAAATATTCTTGAAATTTATGGTCATTGGTATATTTTCTCACAGCAACTTCACTGAGATTTTGAAATTTTATCAGAAGGACACTTATCTTAGCAGGTTTGGTGTCTATGTTACCTTGCCATGAGTCTGTTGTGGGCACCACCTCAGGCAGGACCCAAGTCCAACTCCTCCTTCTTAACAAAATTTTCCAACTACTGGTGTTGCCTGGCGTGGGCAGTGGCCCACACCAGCCCACACAGAGCTCCGCTACTGATTCTGTCAAGAACTGGGCTTTGACGAAATTTCTCACAGCCCAAGATACCTGATATCCCACTTTTTCTCATCCTGAACGCTGGCTTTCCAAGACGAGGAGGCACTGCCTTTAGGTTTGACAGTCCAGAATCAATTTCACAAGGCAATGGAAGCTTGCAAGATCAGGTGCATGCACTGCTAAAAGCTCTCTCTCTCTCTCCCTTCCTCTTCAACCAAGGGGCTTAGTGTAACTGGTCGCATTGTTTGGCAGTTAAAGTGTCTATTATTAGTTCGATTCCCGCAGGTGTAGGTTTCTGGGTGGAAATTAGCTTAAAAAGTTATTAGTAGGATTATCCATCCTCATGGCCATATTTCTACAATCATCTTCACCAGTCAATTGACATGTTCTGTGATCAAAATTGCAAAGCATACCTTCACTAGTTGAAAGTAGGGTGTGAAAAGGAAATGTATTATATAACAGACTATTTGGTAGATGAAACATTCTCTGTGTTTTTCATGCATCAGCCCAAAAAAATTGTGATAGATATATAAATAATTAGAACTAGTTTTCTGTGAATTTACCCCACTTGGTCAGAAACCGATGTTTATAAAACATTTGAACTAAAGCAACAAATGTTGCCTCATTTGGATCCATCGTCAAGGCTAATGTCCACCCCACCCTTTGCAGTGGCTGAAGGATTATTTCTACTTCTAACTAGCTCTCTCTCTCTCCCTCACTTCTCTTACTTCTGTTCTTGTTTTGCTTCCCATTTTTCTTGTTTTTTGTTTCCTAAGTTTTGTCTCATGTTCCTCTTATTTTTTTTGATTACCTTTCTTGATTGATGATGTCTTGCCACTGGAACTTGTTTTCCGATGGATTTCCATTTTGTCGACACACCTCTCTCACTCTCACTCTTTCAGGAATTGTAAGGTTGATTTCAATTGTTAATTATAACCAACATATTTAATTTCATCTATACCAACTTTTTTTTCTTTTTCATCCATTTATTTACATAGTTTTTCTCGTGTAGTTATTTTGTAGAATTTGCTTATACCCTTCAATAAAGGGGTAACTCATCTTTCCTTCACCAGAAAAAAATTGCTCATATAAATACACATGATTTAGACAGAAACAACTTATTCTTTAAGTTGCAGTCAAGGATCCAACATGAGTCTCCATTCAGGTAAGGAGATTTAATTTTGAAAAACATGAAAATGATTGGCTGAACTGAAAAATACTTCAGGACAGTGAGAAGTTACTGAGATCTACTACATAATGTTCCCAAGGTGCCTTCATTCCCCTTTCTTTCGGGGTCTTGGGTTGCATCAGCATCAGCGATGGCAACATTGTATCCATCAACTTAAGTATCAAGCATTAACACTTAGGCCCTGTTTGGTTGGAGGGAAAGGAAAGGAAACAACCAATCATTTGTTTGGTTGATTAATTAAACTGAAGTGAAAGGAAAGCAAAAAGTTTGTTTGGATGCAAAGGAATAGAAAAGAAAGGAATGGAAAGAAAAGGAAACTCTAATGTAAATTCAATCCCTCCAAAATTGGAGGGCTTAGGAAGGAGAAGAAAAGTCTATTCCTTTTTACCAAATATACCCTTTCCACCCATAGAAGAAACATCAACTGACCTTGCGTAGCTCTTTCTCTTCCTCCTTGCCGTTGTTAAAGACTCTGATGGGTGCCAGTCTATCTCTCTTCCTTCCCGCCACTGCTTGAGACTTGGATGGTATTAACGACCCCTCTACCAAAATCAAGTTTTTGTCATTTTTATGTCATCCACTTAGTGCATCTGAAAATAGTGTTTTGTTTGATCAATGATTCAATATAAATTTTTATCATATTTATTATTATAGAATAAAATGTCGAGTGTAAGTGTGGTTCTTCTTTTATTGAATCAGAAAATTAAAAATTTTTTTATTTGAATGATAAATTTTTTAATTTTAGTGTTATTATTGTAAAGTATTATAATTTTTATCATTTTCTTTCCTTTAGGTAGTCCAAACAAACATGATTTTAGCATCATTCCTTTCTATCCGAACAAGCTTTTTAATCGCCTCTTTCCTTTTCATTCCTTTCCTTTCTCATTCTCTTTCTCTTCCTTTCATTTCTTTTCCATTTCATCTCTTCCTTTCCTTCCATCCAAACAAAGCGTTAAGATGCAGAAACATAACGCACACAAAAATCAAGCTAGAAAACTGCCTCTTTACAAAAGCCTAGCCCAACCAGCTAAGCTGTGGCTGTTGAGGAGCAAAAAAAGTTTATCAAAAGCAGGAACAACTTGTCTTTATGTTTCTTAATTTCTTATCATTAGCAAGCTTTTTTTTTCAATGTTTGTCTCATATGTCTCGTTTGTTTATTTTTTATTGCCTTGAGTTTTTTTATAGGTAAACAGAAGCAAGGTTGTCAGTTCTAAGAGCTGTCAGAAGATTGACCCATTATTTGACTTGTTTCCCATTTAATTCCAGTTCTTATATTTCTTCTTAAGTGCACATCCTTAACTCATGAACTAATTAGGCAGATTAAAAGAAATTTATTACTGAAATTTTTTCTCCCTTTATTTCTTTGGCACCTTTTCTTTAATTTTCCAATGACGATTTTCTAAGTAATTGAAACCAATTCTTTTATATTTGAATATGGAGCTGTATAAAAGTAAGGATATCAATTTTCTTCACTTCTTATACAAAAGTAAGGATATCAATGACAGTTTTCTCGTCAAGTCTTGTATTTCAACCAGAGCTAGCCAAAGGTAACAACAGAGTTAAGCCCTTATTTGATAGTTACCGATTTAATCAAGCTGTAGACTGTAGTTGAATTCTACAGCTTTGCATTTGCAAAGGCATGGAAGTTTGTGGTTCATGTGTTCAAAACTTCCTTTCTTATATATTTTAAGAGAATGGAAAATTATTAAATGGTTTATCTGACTCTCCTGAATGATATTAGAGAGAATTTTCTCAAGGCAGACTTTGTAGATCTTCTTAATAAGTTACTATTAATGCATTTGTATTTTCTTGACATGTCAACTCCCTATAAGTTAGGCATAAAATACAGAAGAGAACTTTGTCACATGACAGCTTGAGACCAAGCCCAAAGTTAGAATTGAAGATGATTGGTTGAGAAATCTCTTAGTTTCAAATGCAGTCGACGTGTTAACTATTGTGAACAGGAGAATGCCTAGGATTTTGCAAAGTAACTTAGACATGTATGATGTTTTTTGTTACTTGAACAACATAATGTTATTCTGCAAAATCCTAGGCATTCTCCTGTTCTCAATAGTCAGCATGTCGACTACATTTGAAGCCAAACGATGTTTCAATCAGTCATCTCCAATTATAACCAGGGGCGGAGGGAGGGGGGGGGGGCGGCCTAGGCCATGGCCCCACCTTGGCGAATGGGAAAAAAAAAATTATATTGAAAAAAAAATAATTTTTTAATTACGCAATGTATTTTTTTGGTTTTGATTCAATTTGGCCCTACCCAGAGCTAGAGGTTGGACTGTTGGCCAGCCCCGAAAGAAAATTCTGGCTCCGCCCCTGATTATAACACAATCTTAATGTTGCACTCTCGGTTTTTCTCATATAGTTGCAGCCTGTTATTTATTCAAAAGATTGATTGTTAAACTGGGAAAACTTATTGTTGCGGGAAGTGCTTAGAAAATTGGTATACCCCATACAACTTTGATTAAGGGCAAAAACCAACCCACTAAATTCTTAAAAATGATTTGAAACAAATATCAACATTCTACTATATTTACAAATGATAATCTAACATGAAACATGTCGTAATTTGTTTCTAAGAAAAACAATTATTTTTCTACCATCAAAAATTTGATGTCATAAAAGTTTATTTTTTTTATAACTATAAAAACATGTAAACTATTTACCTTTGGCACAGAAATCCTTCGGCGCTGATCCAGTGTATCGGACATCATATTTAATCACACTAACCAGATGCAATACAATAGATAGCTGTGATTAGACAGAACTCAAGATGATTGGATAATATATTCTATACATATACTGTTATCTCAAGATGGTCTGATCATCTTGAGTTTTGTCTAATCATAGTTATCTGTTGTATTGCATCTGATTGGTGTCATTATATATATATATATATATAACATTAAAATTAAATCATCGTTTTTATCCCTGACCTAATTATCTCGTAATGTTTTTACCAATCTCTCTCTCTATATATATGTGTGTGTGTGTGTGTGTGTGTGTGTGTGTGTAAAAACAATTTATAAGCAAAGAAAGCTGGGTTTCATCGAATTTTAAAACTTTATAAAATCTAAGTTTCATATGTCAAATTATCAAAAAGCATATTGAGAAAATTTAGCTAATAACGTGGGCGCATATTCTGCTCAAACGAGTTTGTGCTAGCATTATAAAATGGCTGCTAGTCAGAACACACTTTATTTTGCAAAATAATGTTCTGATGCTTTTGTTTAGCAATCAAACGGTACCTTAAGAACCTTCAAGTGATGAGTTTTAATTCCCTTCCACTTATAATAGATATTCAGCTGCATTTAGGTGAATTTCTCTAGACTCATTTTAATGGATTTTCTTGTGAACAAATTGCTGGGGGGTAAAATGTGATCATAATATAATTGGTAATTATTCCAGGGGAACATGATTCAAGGCATCCTACTCAACTCATGTGACGAAAGCGAGGAAAAATTCAGCACTGAAGCCTTTCAATTGATGTCAAAAATTAGAATATTTCATATCAACTCGGCCAAGTGCAGTGACTCTTGACTTTCGGCATCTTCCTGCAAGTTTGAAATGGTTAGAATGGAAAGGTTGTCCCTTGCCAACACTTCCACTTGAAAGCAAGTTTAAAAGCCTTGTGGTCCTTAACATCTCTCGGAGTTTTATCAGCCAATTGCGGAGTAAAACAGCAACGGGGTCAAGCTCAAGATCCACAAAAGAGGTTTACTATTTATTCCATATATGTATAGTAGTTGGCACTCTAATAGAATGTTTTACATTCAGAGTGTTGTCATTGACTAATGTGCATGTATAAACCATTTTTGCAGTTGTTTGATGGACTCAAAGTTCTTGATCTCTCCTTCTGTGATTGTCTCATTGCCACTCCCAATTTTGCATTGGCACCAAATCTGGAAAAGCTTATGCTTGATGAGTGTAGCAAGTTGGAAGAAGTTAATGATTCCATTGGGTCTCTAAAAAAGTTGGTTTTTCTTAGCATGAGAGTGTGTGTGTCTTTGGAGAAACTACCCAAAGAAATATATGGTTTTGAGTTCTCTTGTAGTTTTCAACCTCGAAGGATGCAGCAATCTTGTCACTTTTCCACAATTTCCACCAACAAATTGTACTACTGGCTTTTCAAAACTCAAGCAGGTTATCATGCAAGATTGCCAAAGCTTTTTTATTGGACTATTGAGGAACTTATTATACTCACCATGATTCTTGGTGATATCGAAGCTTCATGGTATGAACAATTACCACATGGAACAGGGTTGCCACGACAAGAAACTGAAAAGGTAAATCATATGCTAGTTTCTATTGTGAAAATCAAATTTTTTTCCATGCATAATTATAATCATGCAGTCTTGTTTTGCAGGTTTTTGACAAAATAAAAGTTCTGGATCCCGCTTGTTGTCTTCTTGTCAAGACACATGATTTGGCTCGGATCCCAAATTTAGAGAAGCTGATTCTTGACCATTGTGAATGCTTACTTGAAATTGGTGAATCCATTGGCTGCTAGTCAGAACACACTTCATTTTGCATGTGGTTAAGAAGAAACTGGCATTTGTTTGGACTCACAACTCCCCCTCTCGTGATTCCACCAAAGCATTATAATTTCTCAAGCTTCTTCTAGACGTCCTCACTATATAGTTAGACCATATGTAGAATACACCATAGTATTTGTCTATTTGTAAAATTCTTTTCGCTTATCTCAACAAATTTGTGCCTAAAACTTCATTGACTTTGAAAAAGGTGACAATCAAACCTCCAATTTTTCTAATGAAACCATGTGTCTTGCCTTGAAGCAATTGTGACCAAAATAGTTTGTTGCTGTTAAGCAATGAGATATGTTGTTACCTCAATCTCCTGTAAATGACAAGTGACATGATATTCATGAATTAGCTAAGGAACCCATTTGCTACAATCAGATGAAAAAGTAGTTCATATCAGAAGTCAAAATCAAGATGCATGCTTCCATTCTAAATCTACTACATTTTGTGTTTTTAGTTAAAAAAGTGATGTCAAATGTTCTCAATAGTACATCAACTGATTGAACCGTTTCGAAAAAGTCAGACATGAATCAGATTCAGATTTAAGAAATGACATCTAATTGGATTCTAATATATGTAAATATCTAATGGAATTCAGATTTAGATTTGAAACATTAAGTTTTAAATTAATTAATAATATATATTCAATGCTCTTACATTTTGAAAGCCGGTCAAATTTGGTTCAAAATTAGGATTCAGATTCAGATATGAATGTAAAAATCAGATTCAGAATGTGAAATTGTTTTTTGGATATGAACTTTTTTTGTTTGTCCTCGAATCCATCAATTGTGGCTGATGCTTTAACTAGTGCAAAAAACAATCTTATTGCTCATATGGGATGTACAGTTATGCATATTGAATGCTCGTTCTTATGGAATTTTTGTGGTGCCTACTGAGTTACTTTCTTTTGTTGCTGCATAATATATTGAATGTTTGTTCTTATGGAATTTTTGTGGTGCCTACTGAACTGACTGACTTCCTTTTGTTGCTGCAATTATTGTTGCCCCAACCAGCTGGCCACCAGAGGAGCACCGGCCGGACACCAAGGGAGAATGAACCTCAGAGGTTCTCTCTCCTAGGGTGGCTAAATCAAATGCTATTGGTAGAATTTTCTCTGTTTTAGGGGTGTACCTCAATCCAGATTTCTGCATACGTAGGTTCCAATATGAGGAGCTTTTTAGCCTATGTAAGCCTAATGTATGCTTAGGCGATTTCAATTCGGTGAGGGACATGTCGCAGAAAACTGGAAGACCCCCAGCTCTTTGGCCGTGCATGGCGGCTGAGAGAAACCATATCTTCACCTGTGGCAAATTGGTCTTCTGTTACTTCAATTACTGGGAACAATTTCCTCAGTGCACCAAACTCATTGCAGACTGTTGGTCCCATCATGTCGTTGGCTGCCCCATGGTTAGGCTTGTTTCTAAACTTCAACTTGTTAGAGATAAGCTTCAGGACTGGTCTAAGCAAGGCCCCAATGATCTGGTTAGAAATATTGAGAGACTCAGAGTGCAAGTAGGAGTGGCCCAGAACATTATGGATAGGGGCGATTTGTTGGCATCCTCTCGTGAGATTAAGCTCCGCCTCACACTCCTTATGCTTATCAAAATGGATGAGGAGCAGCTGAGGCAAAAGGCTCGCGTGAGGTGGATGAGGGAGGGCGATTCTAATTCAAAAATTTTTTATGCCATGGCTAAAGGAAGACAACGGAGAAACCATATCCGCACTATCAAGGATGGGCAGAGGGTTCTCTCTGACATGGATGAAATTTTTGCATCTTGCACCCCCTTACTTCAAAAACCTGTTGACTGACAATGCGGGATCAGGGCTCCTTGCTTCAAATGTTTGTACAAGTCTGAGGGTGACTGAAGAAGAAAATGAGCTTTTAGTGAGTCTGATTCGCGATGAGGAAATACAATGGGCAGTATTAAGGGTGAATAAGGATTCAGCTACTAAACCAAACAGTTTCAACAATCGCATACTGGTCCATCATTGGGCTCGATGTGAGTCTCGCAGTTAAGGAGTTTTTCCGGTCAGGATGCATGGTAAAAGGGATCAACAAAACGCACATTGTTCTTCTTCCCAAAGAAGAGGGTGCATGCACTATGGACAAGTTTCGGCCTACATCTCTTTGCAATAGCATTCTTAAATTCCTCACTCGTATTATGGTTTGACGCATGAGACCCATTTTGAGTCGCATTATTCATCAGAATCCGGCAGCATTTTTTATGGGACGTAGCATCTAAGACAGTTTTTTACTCAGTCAAGAGGTAGTTCATTCACTTGCTCACAATAAGTCTAAAGTTGTGTGCATTAAAATCGATCTTAGCAAGGCATATGACAGAGTAAATTGGCGGTTCCTGGAGAATAGCCTTAAACTGCTAGGATTTTGCTACGACTGGACTAGGTGTATTATGACTGTTGTTTCTACTGTGTCCTCAGCACTTTTCATTAACGGTAAGGAAGGATCCTGGTTCTTCACCACAAGGGGGTTGCGGCAAGGAGACCCCCTACCTGTCTATCGTTACGATGGAAATTCTTAATCGTAGCATGTTGGCTTATATGCAATTGGGTAAGATATGTGGCCCAAAAGTTAACGCTTTAAGCTCTATTCGTTCCTTCTTCTATGTTGATGAAGTCCTTGTTTTCATTGAAGGCAGGAAAAAATTCTTTGTAGGCCTTAGAGATTATTTCTTCAAGTTTGAGGCTTGTTCGGGACTCAAAGTTAATCCCAACTAGACCTCTATGTTTCTTTAATCTTTCTGACTTCGAGTGCAGTAGACTATGTGCTATCATGGGCTGGAAAAGAGGTATTTTGCCAGTTATGCAGTCTGCCTCTTCAAGACCAGGCCATCACAGAGAGCCAATGCGAGCACATAGTGATGAAAGTTAATCAGAAATTGCATGCTGGAAGCAGAAGGTGCTTTCTTATGCCAAAAGACTCTACTTGGTTAAACATGTTTTGACATCAATCCTTAGCTTTTGGATGATGGTCTTGTGGATTTCTCTGTCTACGTGCCACCTATTCGAAAAGTTGTGTTTGGGTTTTTTTTTTTTTGGGGATGATCTGGAGGCCAAAGGGGCACACCTTATCAGTTGGAATGATCTTTGCAAACCAAAGGGGGAGGGTGGAGTAGGGCTTCGGTGCGTGGTGGATATCAATAGGGCTAATTTTTGTTTTCTTGGGGTCAAAGCTATCACACAAGACTCACTCTGGGTTGATCTCATCAGGGCCAAGTATGTAACCAAAAAGAGTATGTGGAAGTACAAAACTCAGTGGGAGTGAATCTAGCTTATGGAAGTGGGTGACCAAATGTTGGCAGTTAATTGAATCTCAAGTTCATTGGATAGTCAACAATGGCTCAAGAGTCAAATTTTTGCGACCATTGGAATGGTGTCATCATCTCCAATATGATCTCCGCTACTAGTTGGCCGCTAATTCAGGATACCATGAACTGCACGGAGTTGTTTGCCGATCAGGAAACCTATGTCCATATGTTCCTTGACTCTACGAGCATTCCCATGCGCCTCCCGATGCTTGAGGATAGTCAACAGGATATACTTGAATGGGTGGGCTGTGGTTCCGGACCGCTTGCTAGACATCATATCTGGGACATACTGCGAGATAGTAGTCCCACTCAGTAGTGGAGGATTGCCATTTGGAATGTTGGAGCCCCTCCTCATGCTGCATGAACGACCTACCTGGCAGTTGAAGGTCGCCTTCATGTTGATGCTAGAGCTCAGAAGCATGGACTCTACCTTGCCTCCAGATGTTATATTTGCAAAAGGGCTCAAGAAGATATCAACCATGTCTTCTTCCATTGCAAAGAAGCTAAAAGCCTGTGGGAATTAGTTATCAAGAAGTTCATGCAGAGTAATTTTCATCCACTAATGGTTAAAGACACTCTCGTATGGCAGAGTAATTTTCATCCACTAATGGTTAAAGACACTCTCGTATGGTGGACCTCTCGCAAATTTAAAAATAAAGTCTTCTTCAAGTGCTGAAAGAATTTGCTACACATAATCCTTTGGCACATTTGGAAATGGCGCAACAATTGCAAGCATGGGGAAAAAGCTGCTATGAACTATAGTGGTAAGGCGCTATGGAGCTACTGCAGGGACTTTATGATCTCTAGAGATTGGAAGCAGGGTGATAGACAAGTTATCCAAACATGGTTACAAGTTGGGCTCCCTTGGGGAGGTTGGAGGTGGGAACATGGAACATCCCACAATATTCACATTGCAGTTTGTCTAAACAAGGATAGCAGGGATGTGGCTGCTCTAGTAAGGGAGAGTAGTGGGTGTTATATCTTTGGTATCGCCTGCTGGAGTGATGCAACTAGAGCCACTGATGAAGCTTGGGTTCTTCAACAAAGTCTTCTTGCAGTCTAGGAAACTGATAGGAATGCAGGCAACATCAAAGTCATTTGCTATAATGGGTTTTTGATCAGCCGCTGCTGCAAGTGCTTCAGAGATGATTCTTTACAACAGATTTTGAGGGGCATTGCAAGTCGATTGTGTAACAATCTGGTTTTCATTAGAGATGACCTTGCTCCCGAGGTGTTTCTTCTACTTAAAAGAGGAGACAGTGCCACTATTTGCAAGGTATGGCATCAGATATCTCCAGATTGGCGGCCATACAAGGACATTTTGTAAATAGTTAGGATCTCACAGATCCCATTTTTGTTGTAAATACTCTCCCATTTTTTGTCAATAAATTCCGGGGCAACCCCCAACATCAGTTCTCTAGATGTACCGGTTTGGTAGTATTTTGGGTGAGTGAGAGGTTTATCTCACGACTCAGAGTGAGAGTAGAAATCCCCCCCTCCCCTACCCAAAGAAGCCAGGACAGCATACATACCCGAGTTTGAACTCATGTTGGACTTCAGCTTATGCATCGCTTCGTCTACATCGACACAAAGAGAGAGCGCTCATCAAACTAGTGACTGACCGCCTACTAGCAACTGCCCTAAGCTGGTAGTCCTACATCCCTCAGGGCAGTTCGGATAATGTTTCGCTTCAACAAGATCACCCCTGATTACACCCAAAGGGGTCTTTAACTAATAGTATGAGAGTTGTATATCTGTAGATTTATGCATATAAAGCTTGGTGTAGGTAGTTTTGAAGAACTATATATGAAGAAAAATCTGTTTGTGTCAAGGTAAAAAAAAACAAGCATCCGTATTGAAAATTCTTTAAATGGGGTGGACCATTATGCAAAACAACTTCATCAAAATGAAGGAAGCAAGCAAAATTCATGAGTTTCTGTAATATCCATCCTGGTGGCAATTATCGAAAGAAGCTACCTATCAGGTTTGTCTTTTAATTTTTTCAAAATCTTTGTTGATATGTCTACCTTTGAAATATAATCCAAAACACACCTCATATTTATGATTTTTTTTTTTGTATGAGCCTCATTTCTGCTGACAATAGGAACCTCAGGTAACTTAAGACAAGTTTGAACGGGTGAAGATTTATACTTTCCTTTTATTAACAAGACAATTTTCTTATACAAAAATAAGGATATCAATGACAGTTTTCTTGTCGAGTCTTGTATTTCAACCAGAGCTTGCCAAAGGCAACAACATAGTTAAGCCCTTATTTGATAGTTACCGATTTAGTTATGCTGTAATTGAGTACTACAGCTTTGCATTTGCAAAGGCATGGAAGTTTTCGGTTCATGTGTTCAAAAATTCCTTTCTTATATATCTTAGGAGAAAGGAAAATTATTATATGGTTTATCTGACTCTCCTGAATGATATTAGAGAGGATTTCCTCAAGGCAGACTTTGTAGATCTTCTTAATAAGTTACCATTAATGCATTTGTATTTTCTTGACATGTCAACTCCCTATAAGTTTGCCATAAAAGACAGAAGAAAACTTTGTCACATGACAGCTTGAGACCAAGCCCAAAGTCATGATCAGTGCTAGATGTGACATACATGAACAGAAACCAACGTTTTGAGAATTTGGAATGTCAGTTTCTTGGTTTTACAACAACTATATGTTTACAACATTAGAACCTTAATTAATGAGGTGTTGCAGTTTACATCATCCTTCAAAATCTCACGAATGACGAAAACAACCCATTTCCTGCAGTCCTAATCATTATTTTAGTGTAAGCAGGGGTTGTTCGGCCACTCGAATATGAACTGAAGCTCTTCGCTTTCTCTTGCCTTTAGGGTCTAGAGGTACTTTGGCACATGACAGTGAGATTTATGTGTACTTCAACTTATATGTAGAGACCCACAGTCCTCCTCCTTTTTTCAGTATAGGAGCATAGTTTCCCATTTGTAGTACTAGAGATGCACCAGCATAACACATCTAGGAATGCTCAATGAGCAAGTCGATGCCGAGTTGAGCCAGCTTGAACTCGGTTTGACTCACATATTGCTTGGCTCGAGCTTGACTTGAGGTCAATCTGAGCTTTGTGAGGCAAGCTGGAGCTCGAGCTCGATGTGTTTAAGCTCGTCAGCGAATAATGATTATCGTCTTCTTCAATTTATGGAAACAAAAAAGAACAGCTGTAATATTATTTCACTGTTCTTCTACAAAACATAAATTGCTCACTAGAAAACAATTTATGAAAAATATCAACCAAAATTTCATTACTTCCATCGAAAAACAATTATACACCGATTCATATAGCACAGAATAGATGAACCGTCAAATGTAAGCCTTCTCTCTTTCTCTACATGTTGCCAATTCATATATTTTTCCATGATAGAGACGAATCAGCTGGAAGACAGAATAAGACCTTGAAATGGTAGCAGATTCCAACCACCTCTTTAGCTTTATAACTTACCCAAGACAAACCTCCTCTTGGTTACAGTTCAGATGAATCTCTATGTCTACCCCGAATTTGGATCTATTTAGTTGGACACTACGGGGCGTTTGAAATTTTGATTCTAGAATTAAAATTCTAAAAGTAAAATTCCACTTCAAACTAGACTTAGAATGAAAATTTCAATTCTAGTTTTCCTTTGTGTTTGATAGTATGGAATTTTGATTTTACAAATGAAAATGACGTGTTTGATCAAATGTGAATTAAAATTCTAAAATTGATTAATTAAACCTTCATGACATGTTCCATCAAGAGAGATGAAAAAAAGTTTAAAATTCTAGAACCATAATTCCACCTCATAGGGTAGAATCATAATTACACAATTTTGATTCAACAATGGGCTTGTAATTCTGGAACCAAAATTCGTTGCTTGATAATGCGATTTCAATTTCATCAAAAATGGAAATTTTTAATTCTAAAAGTCCACAATTCCAGCTTCATCAAGAAAATTGGATTTGATAATTGATCAGCTGGTTTTTGTATGTTTTTTTTTTTATCTAAGCCTTGAAATGCATTTACATGTAAAGTTGAATCTAAACTCATCCAGTCGGATTATTTTGGCATTGGTTGGATTGAAGTAGGCAAATCATTAATTATGAATCAATTTGTTTCCTCTGATAGCAATCATTTAATGACCTTATGATACAAGATATTCAATATATTTAGTCCATACCACTCGACTTGAAGAATCGCCGGAAACAGCAGGCATACTGTGTCGCCCCTTAAGGTCCTTTTTAATTAAACTTTCCAAGCGCAAGGATGTAACGTTCTCTGTAAAGTTAAACATGATGAATGGTATGATGAACTAAATATATTGAATATATATTGAATAAATATATTGAACCTGCTGTTTCCGGCGATTCTTCAAGTCGAGTGGTATGGACTAAATATATTGAATATTTTGTTTCATAAGGTCATTAAATGATTGCTATCAGAGGAAACAAATTGATTCATAATTAATGATTTGCCTACTTCAATCCAACCAATGCCTTCAATAGTATTGTGACAAAATGAATTTTAAACCCAATTTTAAATCCAAATCAAGTATTTCAAACCCACAATTCGAAATCGAATTGAAAATGACAAAATTTGAGCGTTGCGCATGTGCGGACATTCCCTTTGTTTTAAGGTCTCATTTTCATGCCAAAACAGGTTTTTAAACCGAAGTCATACGCTCAAATGAGTCGACAACCGATTAAACCAAAATCGGATTTGAAACGAGTTCGAAGTGTCTTGAAACCAAATAGGCCACCCATTTTCAACAAAGAAACCTTTGTTACATTTTAAATAAAAAAATATTTATAATTTCTTTACAAATAGCATTTTCATAATATTAGATTTTATTTGATTTGATTTAAAGTTTAAAAAAATGAATGAAAAAGCTCACACCTGCGAGCACTCACGCACAAGCACGCGGTCGCGCCTGACAACGCGTCGCCGGACCGCCCTGTCGCGGCAGCGACCCTTCGCATGCGCTGGTTTCATCTTTTTTTCAAAAAAATGAACAGGGCGTTTTGGGACATTTTGAGTGGGCATTAGCCCTCCCGACACTTCAAAAATAAATTTTCAGGCCACACGGGGACCGGTAAAACAATCCGTGAATCCTTTAGCTTGTCAACTATCTCTCATTATCAAAGCCTCGATGCGTTGAACGCTAATCATACTAATTCACATACAATTCATCATTCAAAATTCAATAGTCGGCCACTCACAACAACTACTGAAGGATCCTTTAAAACATCTGCCAATTACAAAATGAAAGAAACAAATAAAAGAATAATACATGTTAAGTCTGATCTAACCTCAAGCCTTGATGAACCTCCATGATCTAGAATTTGATCCGCTTATAATACGTGTTTGAGTTTGCTAACATGTTATCAAATCCATGTTTGAGTTTCACAACTGTGAAAAGGACGCTCATGAGAATAAATGATTCATATTTGAGCGGGTGTCAGTTTTCAATTTTAGTATGAATACAGATCTTTCCAGGCAACTGCAGGAAACTAAATGTCATCTTAAATTTGTGTGTGTGTGTGTGCATATTTGTTTCTCAAGTTAGCCAAGTGTAATTTCATCTGACAGTATATATTTTCCTTTTGCTTTTGGACGCTGTTCATGGATTCCCAAATGCAACCACCTGTAAAGTTTCAATTGGGTGTTCTATTGAGGCGTTTGATGATCGTTCACCCGTAAGAAAGCAACGGCAGATGTCGCTCTTATTTCTATTTATTCTTTCATTTTGTAATTGGCAGATGTTTTAAAGGTGGTTGCATTTGGGAAGCCATGAAGAGCGTCCAAAAGCATAAGTATATATTCATAACTGTCAAATAAAATTACACTTGGCTAACTTGAGAAATAAAAAAACCATCAAACTTTGTAGGTTTAGAATTTGCGTTGGAAGAGTTTTCTAAATTTTTCGAGTGGAGTACCTTGGAGTAGTATAAAAAACTGAAAAAGCGAATCGAATTAGGCAGTTGCCCACTCAGTGTTGGTTGATTGTCGAAATATGGAGAAAAGTAGCTATGAATTTTTGGCTGTAAAAACATGTTTAACAGGAGTTGAAATATATAAATTAAATAATTTTTTAATTTACAATTTTTTTTTTTTTTTACAAAACTCCTTGGCCTCTACCAGTTCTCTTGTGGTCGCCCCTGCATAATATATATCATAATTAAAAATTTAAAAAGTTAAGATATTTATGATCATAGTTTGTTCATTTATCTCCTGCTTTTTCCATTTTCCTAAGAATCACACCCGTCCTCTCCACAAGCTTAGCGCAGAAGCCGTTAACATTCATGGCACAGATGTTCATCCTAGCATCTGATCTTCACAACCTCTACGTCCTTGCTGACGCTGCTGTCACCTTGCTCAACCACCAGCAGCAGATGAACGCTAAGCTGGGCCACCAGCAGCAGCAGAAGAAGAAGAAGAACGTGAAGCAGGGCCTGCAGAAGAAGAAGGTGAAGAAGACTAGCAAGAAGAAGCACAAACGGCCATCTCCACTTGCACCTCGTAGGGTGCAGCTGCAGGAAAGGGCTCCTGAAGGATGGCTGCTAGAGCTGGTGGCTGAGCATGGAGGCATGGGGGGAGGGAGGGAGCTGGAAATTAAATGGCATGTCTATGTATGTGCTCTGGCATATAATAGAATAAGGGGCAAGTGGTGATTCGGCGTTCCTGTCCGCCAAGAAGTAGACGATAAGTGACACCAACCGGAGTCTCAACGGGTTCGCCATTCCAAGAAACATCGCCTACGACGTCTTGCAACCTCTTATGGACGATGAAGAATGGAAGTAGGTCTGCAATACAGGAGGAAGGATTGGAGGAGGAGAGCTGCGGATGCAAAGCCATGATGGTGTTGGGTCAGTAACGCTCTGTTTCAAGTTGTGGCATAGCAACTTGATGTTTCTTTTCAATGATGGCTGGAAACTAGTCGAGCGCAATGTTCTTCTGCCTGACAAGGACGTGGTTGAGGTGTGGTGCTTCAGAGATTCTGCCATGGCTCTGGAAGAAGGCAGAAAAAATGAAAAGGAGGATGGACTGGTATAGTTAGAATTATTGAGCGGTTGATGTCTTCTCTATCCACGATAGATGGAATGTTTATAACCATGATGTTATATATTTTAATCTTCAATTTTATAAATTTGAATAGTAGAAAAAATCAGTAAAACAGCAGTAACATTGAAATAAAAAAAAAAACTACCTTTTTAGTTAATAAATGGCAATAATCAGTGGCGGAGCCAGCGTGGGGCAGGTGTGGGCACCTGCCCACGCCAGCCCAAAAATATTTTCTTTTATACCATTTAAAATAGTAAATGGTATAAAAGAAAACTTCTTCCTCCCTCTCACTGTCCTGCCCACGCCAGCTTCCGCCAGCCCCCGCCAGACAATTTTTCTGGCTCCGCCACTGGCAATAATGTTCTACTAAAAAATGACAATGTGCCAGAACTTATATATTGAGATAACGGGCTTTGAATGGTGAAAATATTCATGTCATACCATGTTTTAGCTTGCAAATATTGTGTAATCTGAGTCCATTATATTAAAACGACATATCCAAGTGGCTTCAGGGCAGTAGCGGAGCCAGCGTGGGCGCCTGCCCACGCCAGCCCAAGAATGCTCCACAGTGAAATGGAACCTCAGTCAGACTCACGCCCTTGTTGACAACGTTTGCCCACGCCAAAAATAGATCCGGTTCGGTCACAGCAGTCCACAACGATCCAGCTTCAGAAAACATAAAACACTCGCCCTCCCAAATCACCGAAAACTAGAAACTCAGAAAGAGGAAGGGCGAAGGGGAGAATCGGCAAAGGGCAAGGCAGCCGCCGACAGGGGGACCCTGACTCTTGCCGTGCCGATTGTTTTCCTTGTTTCGTCTCTCGCAGAGGAGGTTCGAAGCACGCGCATGGCTCTCCAGCGCGCGACGCCTCACCGTCTGCTCGCTGTACTCGTTCGTGGCTCTGGCCTCGTCCTTGGTTTGTATCTTCTTCTTCTTTCCTTTTCTTCTTCTACTCCTCATGTTCATGAATATGTCAATGGCGGTTCAATTGCCGAGGATTTTGCTGGCTTTCTTGTACTTTTTCTCAGATTACGCTCTCCATTCGTTGCTTTATTGGTTCTCTATCTAATTTACATTGGCTGTCTCCACTGTTGCTCAATATCTTGTTCTTGCTTCATTTTCTAATTTTTTTTCTTCTCTCAATTTTCTTGTTTATGTAGGTGATTGTCGCTCTGAATTTCATATTTGAATTTTGTAGAATGCTCACTGACATGTGATTCTAGTTTCCTTGAAAGTAGAATTTATGAATTCCCCACCAACCCAATTTTCTCGTGGTCGAAATTCTGGCACCATTCGCAATTGAGATTTATATAAATTTCAGTGCGGACTCAAAAATGTGTTTCTGGGGTTCATGCACATGCTCAAATTAGGATTTACGGAGTTGGCCTTCTCGTTTTTCTGCCAAAAAATTGTACATTATCGGAGGAATTGGCTTCACCACTTCCTGTTTCTGAAGCCGAAAATTTTTTCACGTACTAGTGCCCCATAGCCAGAAATTTCTGGCTCCACCACTGCTTCAGGGTTGAACTTTTTCATCAAAAAAAGTAATAAAGAATCATTTATCAAGTAATCATTTCAATTAATGCGAAATAAGAAAAGGAAAAAGTGGAACAAAGAGAAGCACCTCACTAAGCTTTTGCTTTCACACCCTGATCAAAAGCTACTTCATATCCTAAAAGGGAGAAGAGGAGACTTTGTTGTGTAGAGATGGTTGACAATCCAATTTATAGTAGAGAAATTAGCCCAATATAGAAATTATGGATACAATACTATCATAAGAAAATCACACAATTAAAGCAATTATAGATGCAAAATTATCAATCATCAATTTTAAGTAAGTTCATTGCCTTTGACACATTAATTTAGTTCTTTTACTATATACTGAATTAGGACCGGTAGTTAGGATAAAAAAAAAATCCTTTTATATTAGTTCAATTTATACATTCATAGTGGAAACAAATAGATATTAGTAGTATTTGGTTCCATTTATATATTGATTCTCATGGCATCTTCCTTTTAGAGAAGATTTAAAATTACAACCAAAAGATTTATGAAGATCAGCAAAGTAATGAATTCCTTAATTGGTGGGGAGTAGACCATGAGTTCCCGTGGCAAAGCCACTTGTTGGCTGGTGTGGGCAATTTGCCCACAATAGCCTCAAAAAAGTATTATTATAGTGTTCCAAGATTACATTGTCATGACTCAAAAATTACATGCTACACCACTGATGATTTCAAATCCTCTGTTGTATATTGTGTCGTCAGAGGAGAAGAAGGAGGAGGTCTCATCAGAGGAGGAGTACAAGAAGAAGGCAGAAAAAATGAAAAGGAGGATGGACTGGTATAATTAGAATTATTGAGCGGTTGATATCTTCTCTACCCACGACAGATGGAATGTTTATAACCATGATTTTATATATTTTAATCTTCAATTTTATAAATTTGAATAGTAGAAAAAATCAGTACAACAGCAGTAACATTGAAATAAAAAATAAAACTACCTTTTTAGTGAATAAATGGCAATAATGTTCTACTAAAAAATGACAATGTGCCAGAACTTATATATTGAGATAACGGGCTTTGAATGGTGAAAATATTCATGTCATACCATGTTTTAGCTTGCAAATATTGTGTAATCTGAGTCCATTATATTAAAACGACATATCCAAGTGGTTTCAGGGTTGAACTTTTTCATTAGAAAAAGTAATAAAGAATCATTTATCAAGTAATCATTTCAATTAATGCGAAAATAAGAAAAGGAAAAAGTGGAACAAAGAGAAGCACGTCATTAAGCTTTTGCTTTCACACCCTGATCAAAAGCTGCTTCATATCGTAAAAGGGAGAAGAGGAGACTTTGTTGTGTAGAGATGGTTGACAATCCAATTTATAGTAGAGAAATTAGCCCAATATATAAATTATGGATACAATATTGTCATAAGAAAATCACACAATTAAAGCAATTATAGATGCAAAATTATCAATCATCAATTTTAAGTAAGTTGATTGCCTTTGACACATTAATTCAGTTCTTTTACTATATACTGAATTAGGACCGGTAGTTAGGATAAAAAAAAAATCCTTTTATATTAGTTCAATTTATACATTCATAGTGGAAACAAATAGATATTAGTAGTATTTGGTTCCATTTATATATTGATTCTCATGGCATCTTCCTTGAAGATTTAAAATTACAACCAAAGGATTTATGAAGATCAGCAAAGTAATGAATTCCTTAATTGGTGAGGAGTAGACCATGAGTTCCCGTGGCAAAGCCACTTGTTGGCTGGTGTGGGCAATTTGCCCACAATAGCCTCAAAAAAGTATTATTATAGTGTTCCAAGATCACATTGTCATGAACTCAAAAATTACATGTTATGCTCACACCAAACTTTTGCCGCCACTGATGATTTCAAATCCTCCATTGTATATTGTTGCTAAATTCTTCTTTTTTACCAAGAGTCTGTTTTCAGCCCATTAGTAAGGCTTGGATTGTTCTGTATTGAGAGTCTCACCATGCGAGGCTTCATAATTTGAGAAATTTTCATTATAGTCTTACATTATACCAAGAGAAGTGACCATAAAGGCTCTGTTTGATGACCGTAATACTCTGGTACCGTCTAATGAAACTACCTCAAAATTGGGGCATATTCATAACACCCTTAATCAGTCAGTAGATGTCCAAATTTACATATACTGTCGTGGGACCAAATTTACAGATACGTTAATGTTAGAAAGTAAATTGATTGATCAACGTAGTGATAGTAAGATCAAGCACAAAAGTTGCAAATATACGCTTCCAGCATAGAGGACTTGTAAAGGCCACCCATGCTATTTTCAGAACTGATTCAAGTAGCAATCTGCTGCTGAAATATAAAAACTATTTAGAAACGATAAGAAAAATAAAATAATCAGACATACAAACAGAAATAAAAATTAAATTTATTGATAAACCAATGAGTTTATGGCGGATGGAGAACAAAATGTTAGTGAACTGAATTGGCAAGGCTAGCTGCCAACTCGTGGTCGAGTTGGATGAATTGATTATGAGTTGGCCAATTCTTTAAAAAATATATTTTTTAAGAAAAAGTAAATAGAAAATAAGTAGATTTGTTTTCAAATTTAAGAAATTTCAGAATTTTCGCATCTCTCTTTAAGGCACATGTCATGAAGGTTTTTTTGTCCATCAATTTCACATTTTTAATTCTGGTTTTATCAATCACGTCTTTTTCATTTTTGAAAATAAAATTCTAAAATATCAAGGGAAAGTAGAACTGGAATATCATTCTAACTCGAGTTTGAGGTGGAATTTTGTTTCTAGAATGTGAGTATAAAGAATTGATGAATGTGAAAAGAAAAGGGTTTCTGAATGTGAATGTGAGACTAAAGAATTGATGGTAGGTTATATTGATAACGCTGCTAGATAGGGTGTATATCTAAATGCATACATTACATATATATTAATCATTAATCAATCAAAGTTTTCAAAATTAAAGAAAAAACGAGATTAAATATATATAATATTGATGGAACATAAATAAAAAAGGAAGGAAAAAATCAAAATTAAAGAAAAAATTAAGTTTGAAAATATAACAAGTAACCATCTGTCACTTGACCCTGTTGTTATTAATAACATAAGTTGGGGAATTAATTTGATTAAAGGACTAAAATACTCTTAAAATGAAGGCAAATTTCAAGTTTATCAATTTGCCTTAGCACTTTTAAGTATATTCAGTTATATTAGTACATTATTAGCTTTACCCTAGATTGTTCGTATGAGGACGCTTCTTTTCTTTATTAACGCTGGAAAAATATTCAAGGAAATTTTAGATGTACTAAAAATTAGTTGTCTGGTCAAAGTAATTTTATTGATGTAAAAATTAATTTCACATTATGAATTTATGAATTTTGATTAACCATGTTAAAAATGGATGTGTTTCTAACAATATTATAGAGTTATGCTTATTTTTTATTGTTGTAAAATCTATGAGGTGTGTTTTTGAAAACAAAACTCTTTTGTCAATGGCCGGGGCCGGGCCCGATAGGGCAGCCCGGCGGCGGCCCGCCCGGCCCGACTACCGCCCTCGGGCGGTCGGGCGGCCTCTCTGGCCTCTGCTCCCTCTCCCTCTCTGGTCCCTCTCCCTGCTCCCTCTCCCTCTCGTTCTGCTCCCTCTCCCTCTCTGCTCCCCCTCTCCCTCCTCCCTCGCTTCCGGCCTCAGCAATGATGCCTCCTCTCCCTCTCCGGACGATGTCGCCGGGGGTATTGATGCTGCCGCCTCGCCTGCATCCCCACCTCATGCATCCTAACCGACACCCACAGCAGGGTCTGCACCACCAGCGATGAGCGAACCTGCGATTGCTTAATCAATTGTGCCAGAATGGTCTGAATCGCCCGCAACGGTCTCCCTCTCCCTTTTCCCTCTCCCTCTCCCTCTCTGGTTCCCTCTTCCTCTTGAGCTTTGAAAGTTTCAGATTGCTAAGTCCCGGTGGTATCTCGCCGAAGAGGTGGTTATCTGAGAGGTCAAGGCTGTTGAGGGACGGTAGCTGGCTGAATGACGTCGGAATGTTTCCAGTCGGCTGGTTGTTCCCTCCTCCTCTCCCTGTCTGCTCCCCCTCTCCGTGGCGAGCCGGGCCGGGCCTGACTTTTGGTGGCTAGGACCGGTACCCGGCCTGGCAAGTTCATCAGGCCGATGTTGCAGTATTAGAGAGGTAAATCCTTATCACTGATTTGCTTGAAAGAGCGCTACTTTCACCCGTTCATTGCACTTTGTTTGAGTTCTAGAAGTAGACTACCCAACAATGTCATCCACCAATTTAGCATAATACTCCTTAGCCATGTTCCATGCTCTTTCTTGGCAATGTTGTCCGCCAACACATCTTTAACTAGAGTACTCAACAGAGCGCTTATGTTGGACATTTTCAATTTAAGAAATGGAGTGACTTGAGCTGCCACCATTGCAACTGTCCTCACATTCTAGCTAGAAATGATCACGAATCTCTTTTCTTTTTTTCTAAATGGGGACTCCTTGATCTTCCTCCACTCTCGATAATTCTCCATCATTCTGGTCTTGCTCTAAGTGTATTATTTTTTTTCAGATTCTATGCCTAAGTTTCCCTATGCTTATGCCATAGGTCCAGTAGCGGAGCTAGCATGGGGCACGCGTGGGCAGGCGCCCACGCCAGCCCAACAAAACTCAACGTGAAGTATAGCTTCACGCACGCCTGTGTTGAGTCTGTTGACACAGTGTTGCCCACGCCAGAAATGGATCGGATCTCACACTCAACAGCAATCCAGCTCCAAAAAAATTAAAAACAGTCGGCCACCCATTGCACGATTTGCACCCAGATACACAAAGTCAGGAAGAGGAAGAAGGCCAAAGGGGCGAACCGGCGAAGGTGAAGGGCATGGGCCAACCGGGCAAGCCGCCAAAGGGCAGCAGCTGCTGGCAGGGCGGTGGGCGCCAGCGCCAGTCCTTTCTTCTTCTTCATTCTTGAATGATTTTGGGTTTTATTTTATTTTCCTCCTTTTTCATTGCTTGCCCTTCTTTATGATTTTAATACCACGATTTTTGTATTTTCTTCCCTTTCCTTCTTGTTAACAATGTTAAATGGTCTTAGTGTTGAAAGGATAGAAATAGATTCAAGTTTAAGGAACTTGTCATTAGGCATATTATTTCCTTTAATTGACATCAAGAAGTCGCTTCATGATTCATGAGAATATCTGAAAGACTGAAACATTTTTCATGAGTTTCTATTTATGTTAAGTTCTTGTCTGTCTGAAATTGAGGAGGCCAACTTTCAGTGCAAGAAGTTATAAAGGTGAGTTTCAATGGTGGCAACTGTTTCCAAGGGAATGGGAGGAAGAACCCATCTTGGCAAATCAATTTTCGGTAAGATTTAAATTTTGTTAGTTATCTATGGATCAAAAATGTTTCTCTTAGCAAACGGTATATTAGTCAACCTGGACAATGTTATATATACTGCCTAATGGTGGCCCATCCCCCATCTTTCCCTTTCTTTAGTTCTTTTTTCTCGTTGATGTGAACCTGCTAAGCATGTCCACGAGACAAGATAATTCAGTGGTTTTTGGAAAAATTTAAAATAAATTCCATTGTTCCATGATGCTAATCATCATGATACTCTAATTTACTGCCGATAGATAATTTGAGAAGAACCACTTAAGTTCTTAGTTTTATCCTTGCCCGGTTGATTCTTGCACCTACTTTGTTTTCTACAAAGTGATAATATAGAAATTGGATATATGGTTGCATTCTTTTATTGATGAGTTTTCAACTCATTGATGTTAGATGCTTTAGTTGAAAATTTGAAATAATTGTAGCAGGAAATCTTGTGTCCAAATCTGTATTGTGATTCATTTAACGTCTCATGAACTAATGAGTTTGACGTTTACTGTCAATTCTGCTTGAATCTGATTTCCTATCTTCAAAACAAGGGCATATGCTACACTAATGTAATTGGCCAATTGTAATTTTGTTCATGACTATGTTTATTTGCTTTATTTTTAAAATAACATATATTTTAGTTTGAAAACTTTTTTACATAGTGCCCCACAGCCAAAAATTTCTGGCTCCGCCACTGCATAGGTCCATGCTTCTTATCTAACTACTTTCAGTACCAAAGCTCCCCTCTTTCAGTCCCACATCAAAAATAAAGCTCAACCAGATCATCATCTTTTTTAAATACTCTGTAGGAAACTTAGAAACGCCATAGAGAGGCCAAACCTACAAAAGATCACGAACCTCGTAGGGTGCAGCTGCAGCAAAGGGCTCCTAAAGGATGGCTGCTAGTGCTGGTGGCTGAGCATGGAGGCATGGGGCCACCGGCGTTCCTGTGTGCGAAGAAGTTGACGGTAAGTGACACCAACCGGAGTCTCAACCGGTTCGCCATTCCAAGCAAACATCGTCTACGACGTCTTGCAACCTCTTATGCACGATGAAGAATGGAAGTCGGACTGCAATACAGGAGGAAGGATTGGAGGAGGAGGGCTGCGGGTGCAAAGCCATGATGGTGTTGGTTCAGTAATGCTCTGTTTCAAGTTGTGGCAGAGCAACTTGATGTTTCTTGGAAGCTCGTCGTCGAGCAATGTTCTTCGGCCAGACAAGGACGTGGTTGAGGTGTGGTGCTTCAGAGATTCTGCCATGGCTCTACACTTTGCATTTTTTGTCGTCAGAGGAGAAGAAGGAGGTGTCATCAGAGGATGAGGGGAAGAAGAAGGCAGAAAAAATGAAAAGAAGGATGGACTGGTATAGCTAAAATTATTGAGCGGTTGATGTCTTTCTCTATCCACTATAGCTGGAATGTCTATAACCATGATTTTATAAATTTTAATCTTCAATTTTATATATTTGAATAGAATAAAAATACAATAAAAAAGCAATATTTGAAATAAAAAAACCTACCTTTTTAATGAATAAATGGCAATAATGTTCTACTAAAAAATGACAATGTCCCACAACTTCAATATTAAGATAACGGGCTTTGAATGATGAAAATATTCTTGTCATACCATTTTTAGCTTGAAAATATTGTATAATCTCAATCCATTATATTAAAACCACATATCCAAGAGCTTTCAGGGTTGAACTTTTCATCGTGAGAAAAAATAATAAAGAATCCTTTATCAAGCATTCATTTCAACTAATACGAAAGAAGAAAAGGAAAAAGTGGAACAAAGAGAAGCACATCACTAGGCTTTGGCATTTATATGCTGATCAAAAACAGCTTCATATCATAAAAGTTAGAAGAGGAGACATTGTTGTGTAGAGAAGGTTGACAATCCAATTTCTAGTAGAGAAATTAGCCCAATATAGAAATTATGGATAAAATATTATCGTAAGAAAATCACACAAAATAAAGCAATTATAGATGCAAAATTGTCAATCATCAATTTTATGTAAGTTCATTGCCTTTTACACATTAATTCGGTTCATTCACTATATATTGGATTAGGACTGGCAGTTAGGATAAAAAAAAATCCTTCTATATTATTCAATTTCAACATCCATAGTGGAAACAAATAGATACTAGTAGTATTTGGTTCCATTTATATATCGATTCTCATGGCATCTGGCTTTTAGAGAAGATTTAAGATTACAACCAAAGGATTTATGAAGATCAGCAAAGTAATAAAGGCGTTAATTGGTGGGGAGAGGACCATGAGTTCCAATCCTCACCTTGCCCACCGTCAGTGATAATCGTAGGTAAAATCTTCTTTTTACTGACTCGAGGGGGCCCGGGTGGTCGTATGCCTGTCTAAAGTGTTCGACCTGGATTATTCTTTTAGGCATGGTGTGTCTGGTGACTATGACTGCACGCAATCACGTGTGTTGGACATGATTGCGTGCAGTCATAGTCACCAGACATGACACCATGCCCAAAAGAATAATCCAAGTCGAACACTTTAGACAGGCATACGACCACCCGGGCCCCCATGAGACCCACTCGAACTTGTTCAATACTCAAATGGTACTCTAATCGGCCTCAGAAAGGGCTAAAGCATGTTATATGTGTCATACTGTGCATTATTTTGTGTGTGAGTAAGGTTAATGACTAAAATACCCTTAGTTCACATTAAAAAAGAAAACTTTTTGTAAAGACAAATTTAAAAATGGAAAAAGTAAAAGAAAACTATGGAGGGCATTTCTTTTTAGTAAATTACCAAAATATCCGTCTCTTCTTTAATGTGCATGGTGCACATGACTCACATAACTTTCTCTCAGAGAAGGCACCTCAATTTTTCAAATTTGTACGTCGTCAAACTCTCTTCTTCAAAAGCATTAGATGTCAAACGCAACATTGGAGCCCTTTATGATGTTACTAATAACTGATGAACAATTGGAACATAAAATGTCACAGACTGAAAGCAGCACCTGCCTTCATGGGATCGCGAAATTTGCAAGTGGAACCAAATTTTCATATGCCATAGTGAGAATAGAATGTACATAAGGATTCTCTATGGAAAAGAAAAAGACAATTGATTGATCAACAAAGTTGCAGTAAGATTTAGTAAAAAAGTTGGAAATATATATGTGCTTTTGTACTTGATCAACTTTGTTGATCAATCAATTGCCTTTTCCTTTTTCATGGAGAACTGCTTATGTACATTCTATTCTCACCATTGTATCTGTAAATTTGGTACCTCACTTGCAAATTTCACTGTCCCTCATGGCTAATGTTATGAACATTAGTACTCACTTGCAAATGATTCAGTGAATTGAGTCGGAATTGGAATCGTTTCCGATTAGAAGAATTAAACGTTAAAAATTAAATAAAAATGAAAAATCTTGTAAGATTAAAATGAAAATTTTGAAAAAATAATATAAAATCATGAAGCGGTAAATAAAAAATAAAAAATTGAAAACACGAATAGTTAGAATTATTGAGCGATTTTGAAGAAGCTTGCTTTATAGTTTGTTTTGTAAAAATTAAAAAAAAAACCTTCCGTAACGTTTTATTTTGTAAAAGTAAAAACAATATAAAAAATTAAAGAAAAATCTTTTAAATTTGAAAATATAAACCTTCATGTAAATGTATACTTCAAAATCAGGTCAAGTTAATATGTATAGTTAGAATTAATGAGCGGTTGATTTCTTCTCTATCCAATCTAGATGGAATGTCTACAACCATAATTTTATATATTTTAATCTTCAATTTCATATTTTGAATAGTAGAAAAATTCAATAAAACAGCAATAATATTGAAATAAAAAAAACTACCTTTTTTAATTAATAAATGGCAATAATGTTCTACTAAAAGATGACAAATTGCCAAAACTTCTATATTAAGATAACACGCTTTGAATGATGAAAATATTCATGTCATACCATTTTTTAGCTTGCAAATATTGTATAATCTGAGTCCATTATATTAAAACCACATATCCAAGGGCTTTGGGGGTTGAACTTTTCATTGTGAGAAAAAGTAATAAAGAATCATTTATTAAGTAATCAATTCAACTAATACGAAAGAAGAAAAGGAAAAAGTAGAACAAAGAGAAGCACCTCACTAAGCTTTGGCTTTCATATGCTGATCAAAAGCAGCTCCATATCATAAAAGCTAGAAGAGGAGACATTGTTGTGCAGAGATGGCTGACAATCCAATTTATAGTAGAGAAATTAGCCCAATATAGAAATTATGGATACAACATTATCATAATAAAATCTCACAAAATAAAGCAATTATAGATGCAAATTTATCAATCTTCAATTTTATGTAAGTTCATTGCCTTTTGCACATTAATTTGGTTCATTCACTATATATTGGATTAGGACTGGTAGTTAGGATAAAAAAACATCCTTTTATATTAGTTCAATTTCAACATCCATAGTGGAAACAAATAAATACTAGTAGTATTTGATTCCATTTATATATTGATTCTCATGGCATCTTCCTTTTAGAGAAGATTTAAGATTACAACCAAAGGATTTATGAAGATCAGCAAAGTAATGGGGGCCTTAATTGGTGGGGAGTATACCATGAGTTCAAATCCTTCTATTGCCCACCTTCTGGTATCGTAACTAAAATCTTATTTTTACTGACAGTTTGTTTTCAGCCTATCAGTAAAGCTTGCATGTTTTGTATTGAGAGTCTCACCTTGCAAGGCTTCATTAATGGAGAATTTTGCACTATAGAGACTTACATTATACTAAGAGAAGTGACCATAAAGGGCTCTGTTTGATGATCGTAACACTCTGTTACCGTCCCATGAATCCACCTTAAAATTGGGGCATATTCATAGAGGCCCTGATCAATCGGTAGATGTTCAAATTTACAAATACTGTCGTGGGACCAAATTTATGGATACCTTAATGTTAAAAGGGTGACCGCAGCTCGGAGGGGAGACGATGGAAAAGGAGAGAAAGAGGAAGGGTGATGGCAAGGGCAGCTCAAGGGCGGAGACGGAGGAGAAGGAGAGAAAAAGAAAGGGTGATGGCAGCTCGGGGGCGGGAGGCCCATTCTGTTCCACGTTGTTTCGAACGTTAGCTCGGAACAATATGGAAGAGGGGATAATTTATACTTTTTGTCCAATCGTCTATCGTGTCCATCCTATATTGTTGACGGTTTTTTATAAAAAAAAAATCGATTAAATAGGACACGCATGTTCTGTTCCACGTGTCCTGTGGCCATCAAATGCCCCCTCAATATTAGTAAGTAAATTGATTGACCAACATAGTCATAGTAAGATCAAGCACGAAAGTTGCAATATATGCTTTCAGCATGCAGGACTTGTGAAGGCCACCCTTTCATGACAGAAATGGTGAAGAAGATGTCCTCCATGCTAATCGAAACTGATTCAAGTAGCAATCTGCTGCAGAAATATAAAAACCATTTAGAAACGAAAAGAAAATTAAAATAATCAGAGATACAACCAAAAAATAAAAAAATAAATGTATTGATAAACCAATATGAGTTTATGGATGATGAAGAACAAAATTTTAGTAAATGAATTGGCAAGGCTAGCTTCCAACAAGTGGTCGAGTTGGATGAATTGATTATCAATTGCCAATTATTAAAAAAAAACAATTTTTAATAAAAATAAATAGATGTGTTTTAAAATTAAAGAAATTAGCTTTTATAGTGAGATCTGAGCATCCTTGCTTGGAAACTTGCTATGTGTGTCATGCTGGTGCACGAATTTTTGTGTGCCAGTATGGTTAATGACTAAAATACACCTTAGTTCACACTGAAAAAAAAAACTTATTATAAAAACAAAAAAGTAAATGAAAAAAGTAAAGACTATGGGAGACATTTCTTATTTTTAACAAATTATCAAAATGTCCTTCCTTCCTTTACTGCATATTGTGTGCATGGTGCACGCACCTTTCTACATGTCAACTATCACATCGCTTCCTTCCTATGGGCATTATATGTTCTTGAAATTTATGGTCATTGATATATTTTCTCACAGCGACTTCACTGAGACCTTGAAATTTTATCAGAAGGACACTTATCTTAGCGGGTTTGGTGTCTATGGGACCTTGCCATGAGTCTGGTGTGGGCACCACCTCGGGCAGGACCCAAGTCCAACTCCTCCTTCTTAACAAAATTTTCCAACTACTGGTGTTGGCTGGCGTGGGCAGTGGCCCACACAGAGCTCCGCTACTGATTCTGTCAAGAACTGGGCTTTGTCAAAATTTCCTACAGCCCAAGATACCTGATATCCCACTTTTTCTCATCCCAAACGCTGGCAGTCCAGAATCAATTTCACAAGGCAATGGAAGCTTGCAAGATCAGGTGCATGCACTGCTAAAAGCTCTCTCTCTCTCCCCCTCTTCAACCAAGGGGCTTAGTAAAACTGATTAGTAGGATTATCCATCCTGGTGGCCATGTTTCTACAATCATCTTCACCGGTCAATTGACATGTTATGCTATCAAAATTGCAAAGTATACCTTCACTAGTTGAAAGTAGGGTGTGAAAAGGAAATGTATTATATAACAGACTGTTTGGTAGATGAAACATTCTGTGAGTGTTTCATGAATCAGCCCAAGACAATTGTGATAGATTTATAAAACATTAGAACTAGTTTTCTGTGAATCTACCCCAACTTTAGGTCAGAAACCGATGTTTATAAAACATTAGAACTAAAGCAACAAATGTTGCCTCATTTGGATCCATCGTCAAGGCTAATGTCCACCCCGCCCTTTGCAGTGGCTGAAGGATGATTTCTACTTCTAACTAGCTCTCTCTCTCTCTCTCTCTTTTCCCCTCTTCTCTTACTTCTGTTCTTGTTTTGGTTCCCGTTTTACTTGTTTTTTGTTTCCTAATTTTTGTCTCATGTTCTTCTTATTTTCTTTGATTTCCTTTCTTGATTGATGATGTCTTGCCACTGGAATTTGTTTTCCGGTGGATTTCCATTTTGTCGATACACCTCTCTCACTCTCACTCTTTCAAGAATTGTAAGGTTGATTTCAATTGTTAATTATAACCAACATATTTAATTTCATCTATACCAACATTTTTTTCTTTTTCATCCATTTCTTTATATAGATTTTCTCGTGTAGTTATTTAGTAGAATTTGCTTATACCCTTCAATAAAAGGGGTGACTCAGCTTTCCTTCACCAGAAAAAAAATGCTCATATAAATACACATGATGAAGACAGAAACAACTTATTCTTTAAGTTGCAGTCAAGGATCCAACATAAGTCTCCATTCAGGTAAGGAGATTTAATTTTGAAAAACATGAAAATGATTGGCTGAACTGAAAAATACTTCCAGGACAGTGAGAGGTTACTGAGATCTACTACATAATGTTCCCTAGGTCCCTTCATTCCCCTTTCTTTCGGGGTCTTGGGTTGCATCAGCATCAGCGATGGCAACAATGCGTCCATCATCTTAAGTATCAAGCATCAACACTTATGCCCTGTTTGGTTGGAGGGAAAGGGAAGGAAACAACTAATCCTTTGTTTGGTTGATTAATTAAACTGAAGGGAAAGGAAAGCAAAAAGTTTGTTTGGTTGCAAAGGAATAGAAAAGGAAAGGAAAGGAAAGGAAACTCTAATGTAAATTCAATCCCTCTAAAATTGGAGGCTTGGGAAGAAAAAGAAAAGTCTATTGCTTTTTACCAAATATACCCTTTCCACCCACCCGTAGAAGAAACATCAACTGACCTTGTGTGGCTCTTTCTCTTCCTCCTTGCCGTTGTTAAAGACTCTCATGGGCTCCAGTCTATCTCTCTTCCTTCCCGCCACTGCTCGAGACTTGGATGGTATTAACGACCCCTCTACCAAAGTCAAGTTTTTGTCTTTTTTATGTCATCCACTTAGTGCATCTGAAAATAGCGTTTTGTTTGATTGATATAAATTTTTATTATATTTATTATTATAGAATATAGAATAAAATGTCGAGCGTAAGTGTGGTTCTTCTTTTATTGAATCAGCAAATTAAAAATATTTTTATTTGAATGATAAATTTTTAAATTTTAGGGGTATTATTGTAAAGTATTATAATTTTTATCATTTTCTTTCCTTTATGTAGTCCAAACAAACATGATTTTAGCAATTCATTTCTTTCTATATGAACAAACTTTTTAATTGCCCCTTTTCTTTTCTTTCCTTTTCATTCCTTTCCTTTCTCATTCTCTTTCCCTTTCTTTCCTTTCCTTTCCTTTTCATCCCTTCCTTTCCTTCCCTTTCCTTCCATCCAAACAAAGCGTTAAGATGCAGAAACATAACGCACACAAAAATCAAGCTAGAAAACTGCCTCGTTACAAAAGCCTAGACCAACCAGCTATGTTGTGGCTCTTGAGGAGCAAAAAGAGTTTATCAAAATCAGGAACAACTTGTCTTTATGTTTTGTTACTTTCTTATCATTAGCAAGCTTTTTTTTTTCAATATGTCTCGTTTGTTTATTTTTTATTGCCTTGAGTTTTTTTATAGGTAAACAGAAGCAAGGTTGTCAGTTCTAAGAGCTATCAGAAGATTGACCCATTAATTGACTTGTTTCCCGTTTAATTCCAGTTCTTATATTTCTTCTTAAGTGCACGTCCTTAACTCATGAACTAATTAGGCAGATTAAAAGAAACTTACTACTGAAATTTTTTCTCCCTTTATTTCTTTGGCACCTTTTCTTTAATTTTCCAATGACTATTTTCTAAGTAGTTGAAACCGATTCTTTTATATTTGAATATGGAAGTAATCAATGTTGCTGATTACTATTGACAATTAAATTATTCATTTCTGATGAAATTAAAGTAGTAAAAGCAGGTATAGACGCAGATTAATTTGATTTTCCAGGTGATCGTATTTTCAAAAACAAAATAAACAGAAAAATTTGCTCATGAAAAGTTACAAATTAGACTAATGGGGAAGCCACAAAAGTTTTCTGGAAGGGGCACCCTTCACAAATTTTCATATTCGAAGGATAACAGATTAATTGAAAACAGAGAAAACTATGGCATCGCTTCCTCTACATCGACACAAAGGGAGAGCGCTCATCAAACTAGTGACTGACCACCTACCAGCAACTCACCTGAGCTGGTAGTCCTACGTCCCTCAGGGCAGTTCGGATAATGTTTCGCTTCAACAAGATCACCTCTGGTTGCACCTGAAGGGTCTTCAACTAATAGTATGAGAGTTGTATATCTGTAGATTTATGCATATAAAGCTTAGTGCAGGTAGCTTGTAAGAACTATATATGAAGTAAAATCTGTTTGTGTCAAGGTAAGAAAAAACAAGCACCGTTATCACAAATTCATTAAATGGGCTGGGCCATGATGCAAAACAACTTCATCAAAATGAAGGAAGCAAAATTCACGAGATTCTGTAATATCCATCTGGTGGCAATTTACGAAAGAAACTACCTATCTTGTTTGTCTTTTAATTTTTTCAAAATTTTCGTTTATATGTCTACTTTTGAAATATAATCCAAAACACACCTCATATTTATGATTTTTTTTTTTTTGTATGAGCCTCACTTCTGCTGACAATAGGAACCTCAAGTAACTTAAGACAAGTTTGAACGGGTGAAAATTTGTACTTTCCTTTTATTAAAAAGACAATTTTCTTCACTTCTTATACAAAAGTAAGGATATCAATGACAGTTTTCTCGTCAAGTCTTGTATTTCAACCAGAGCTAGCCAAAGGTAACAACAGAGTTAAGCCCTTATTTGATAGTTACCGATTTAATCATGCTGTAGTTGAATTCTACAGCTTTGCATTTGCAAAGTTATGGAAGTTTTTGGTTCATGTGTTCAAAAATTCCTTTCTTATATATTTTAAGAGAATGGAAAATTATTATATGGTTTATCTGACTCTCCTGAATGATATTAGAGAGAATTTTCTCAGGCAGACTTTGTAGATCTTCTTAATAAGTTACTATTAATGCATTTGTATTTTTCTTGACATGTCAACTCCCTATAAGTTGGGCATAAAAGACAGAAGAGAACTTTGTCACATGACAGCTTGAGACCAAGCCCAAAGTCATGTTCAGTGCCAGATGTGAAAGCACAGGTTGTTCCGCTACCCAAATGAGAACCGAAGTTCTTTACTTTCCCTTGCCTTTAGGGTCTAGAAATACTTTGGTACGAGGTGGTGAGATTTCTGTTGACTTCAACTTATATGTAGAGACCCACACCCCTCCTTTTTTCAGTAGAGGAGCATAGTTTCCCACTTGTAGTACTAGAGATGCACCAGCATAACACATGTCCGAATGTTCAACGAGCAAGTCGATGCCAGCTTGAGCTCGATTTGACTCACATATTGCTCGGCTCGAGCTCGACTTGAGCTCAAGCCGAGCTTTATGTGGGAAGCTCGAGCTCGAGCTCGATTCGTTTAAGCTCGTCAGTGAATAAGGATCATCGTCTTCTTCAATCTATGGAAACAAAAAAGAATAGCTGTAATATTATTTCACTGTTCTTTTACAAAAAATAAATTGCTCACTAGAAAACAATGTATGAAGAATATACCAACCAAAATTTCATTACATCCATGGAAAAACAATTATACACCGATTCATACAACCTAGCACTGAAAAAAAAAAAAAAAAAAAAAAAAAAAAAAAAAAACTATTACCTGGTTTGCGACTTGCTATTGCAGTCCGAGAAAAAAAGGAGGTGATAAGAAGAAGAAGGAGAGAGAGAGAGAGAGAAATGAAAAATAAAAAATGGGAGAGACTCAATGACATAACATCAGAAACAAAAAAAGGAAAAAGAAAAACCGAGCCTAGACCAGTTTAAACAAGTTGACCTCGTGTAACTCAAACTCGACTTGTTTATAACTCCAGCTTCAACTCAAACTCGAGCTTATACGAGTAGATCGAGTCGAGTCCAAGCTGGCAAGAACAAGGGATGTCAACGGATCGCTTTCAAATTGGATATATCCTTAATCATATCTGCTTTTTTGGATATTCACACATTCGGATTCAAATATCAATAAAGAACATTTCCGAATCCAAATTTTGAACTAGATTTTTCCAATTTTCAAAGTATAGTAGTATTAGATACATGATATTTGTCTAAAAATGAATCAGATCCGAATCTGATCGAATATTTATGTATATCAAAATCTGAATCTGAATCTGATCGGATGTCATTTACCAATTTCTTGATCAGTTATTAAATTTTTTTTCTGATTCTTTTTTGTCGTCTCAGTCGGGTATCTGATTCAGTTCGGATATATTGACATCCCTAACCAGGCCTCTATTAATGTATAGTACTTATGTTAGTCAGATGAATCCCTATATCTACCCGGATTTGGATCTATTTAGTTGGACACTACGGGGCGTTTGAAATTTTGATTCTAGAATTAAAATTCTAAAAGTGAAATTCAACTTCAAACTATAATTAGAATGAAAATTTCAATTCTAGTTTTTCTTTGTGTTTGATAGTACAGAATTTTGATTTTATAAATGAAAATGACATGTTTGATAAAATGTGAATTATTGATGGATTAAACCCTCATGACATGTTCCATCAAGAGAGATGAAAAAAGTTTAAAATTCTAGAATCATAATTCCACCTCATTGGGTAGAATCATAATTACAGAATTTTGATTCAACAATGGGCTTGTAATTCTGGAATCAGAATTCGTTGCTTGATAATGCAATTTCAATTTCATCAAAACTGAAAATTTTAAATTCTAAAAGTCCACAATTCCAGCTTCATCAAGAAAATTGGATTTGATAATTGATCAGCTGGTTTTTTTATGCTTTTTTTTTATCTATGCCTTCAAATCCATTTACTTGTAAAGTTGAATCTAAACTCATCCAGTCGGATTATTTTGGTGTCTTTGTTTCTTAATATTTGCTGTACATATAATCTTTGTTCCTCTTAATAGGTCGAAGGAGGCCGTGTGGTGGATGGCAATGCTTGCATTAGACACAGAGTGGCCTTGTTTAACTAAATCAAGGGCTCTGATAGGTGGGGCGTTCCGTGGGTTATATGCCCCACGAAATCCATTTTATGAAAACTTAAATTAGTAGTTGAACTTGGGTGGATCTGGGTTCAGTTATATAGGATAGCTCCACGTGACCTAGGTCACTGTCTCTATCGTTAATTGAAAATTTGTTTATGTTATCACCCCAAATTTTTCAAAATGGGGCTATTAAAATTTTGGGTCTATTATTTCTAAAATGAATTTTAAACCCAAGTTTATATCCAAATCAAGTATTTCAAACCCTGAATTCGAAATCGAATTCAAAATGACAAAATTTGAGTGTAGCGCGTGTGCGGACCTTTCCTTTGTTTTAAGTCTCATTTTCATGCCAAAACATGTTTTCAAACCTAAGTCGCACGCTCAAACGAGTCGACAACCGATTAAACCAAAATCGGATTTGAAACGAGTTCGAAGTCACTCGAAACGAAGTCCGCCACCCATTTTCAACAAAGAAACCTTTGTTACATTTTAAATAAAAATATATATATAATTTCTATACAAATAGCATTTTTATAATATTAGATTTTATTTGATTTGATTTAAAGTAAAAAAAAATGAATGAAAAAGCTCACGCGTGCGAGCGCTGTGTGTGCTCGCTCATGAGCGTGCCACACGCGCTCGGTCACGTGCGGCATGCGCTCGCGCATGACAATGCTATCGCGCATGTTGTCGCATACAAGCACGCGGTCGCGCCCGACCACCCTGTCGCAGCAATGACCCTTCGCACGTGCAGGTTTCATATTTTTTTCAAAAAAATGAACAGGGTGTTTTTGGGACATTTTGAGTGAGCATTTGCCCTCCCTATACTTCAAAAATAAATTTTCAGGCCCAATGACTAGTCATACCTATTTTCAAACCATTTTTTTTTCAAAATAATTCAAAATTCGTATGAAAATAGTATCGAATTCAAAAAATTTGAATTTTGAGTTTTGACTCCCAAAACTCTCTATAAATACTCTCATTTTCCCCCTCTTGAGCAATGAGTGAGTCATTGGAGAGATTCTACCAAATTTTCACTTGAGGACTTAGAGTTTTCACAACTCTCTTCTTTCATTTCCCTCTTCTTCTTCAACTTGGAGCAAGCTTCATCAAGCAACAACTCTTCAAGAGAGCACAAAAATCTCTTGGAGGCTTCATCTTCAACATGTTGGAGCTTCATTCAAGGTAAGTCCAAGATCATTCAAAAGAGATGACTCATTTCCAATATCATTCACATTCGAGGTATGTATTCTTCCTCTCATTTTCATTTATTTTCTTTTTTCCTCTTGCCACCTCCCAATGGTCATGCAAGAAAGCTGAAATGATTTCATATCCGGAATCAAGAGCTACTCTTGAGTGCACCGGGAGTATGAGCAAGATGGAATAAGTTTCATTTATTCATTTATCTCCAAAAATATACTTTCTATTTTGTCTTCATTCATCATTCATGCTTGAAATGAGGCTAACCCATGATATTCTAATATCCCTTAATCAATGAGCAAATGCACGGTGAGAATGAGTGCTTGGGGTAGTAAAGGAAGCGATCATCCAGTGAGATAAGGAAATCAGTCACAAGTCCAGGCATGTTGGCCATAATCCAATTCTGAAAGGTATCACAGATATTGCAACCTAGAAGAAACAAGCAAGCAATTTAGGACCCCCTCTCTCTCTAGTACTCTCTCACATATGCACACTTACAGTAATGTGAACATCAGCAAATGGTACCTCATGGCTCCACGATCCACTCGGAGTCTGGAAAAACCTAATCATGTTGCTGCTTAATGCAGACCCAACATAATCTGCAGGACAGTATCAAACTAGTCATAAGTAATAGCCACTATTTTTTCTTGTGTTTTTTGGGGTTGGGACTTGTCCAACCCGGGAATGCCCTCCACGAATTTGTACATGTTAAAGTGCATATTCATATCATTTTCATGCTTAGTTTATTTCTAAATCACCCGATTAGGAACCCCAATGAGTGCTTATGTTTTTTTTATTTTCTCTCATACCCAATGGTGGGAGAAATCAATTTTCTTGCAAAAGTTGTGATTTTTATCCACACACAAAAAAATATATTTATAAGCACATTTTCCAAAAGATTTTTAAAACAAAATACTTTCTCTAATGCGGACTTGGAGATTTAACTTAGGTTCTTGCATGAGCTCAAGTTCCCCTCCGGCCTATATCAAAAATTGAATTCGTCTATTTTCAAATCATTTCTTGATTTTCATATTCATGAAAAAATATGAGTATATACATGTTATATACGTATACGTGCACATGAATATATTTCTTTGTCATTCTCTCTTTATGATTTAACCTACTTTTACGAACTCTCGTATATGTATATATGAACATATATACGTGTATTCAATTTTAAAATCTCTCTCTCTCTCTTTCTAAAATGATCTTCTCTTATCTATTTGATTTAAACCTCATTTTTCACAAGGTTTTATAGATATATATATATATATATATATATATATATATATATATATATATATATATATTTCTTTTTAATCTTTGATTTTATAATTTTCAAGATCTCTTTATCTACATTTCTCTCTACGAAAGTCCTTCATATTTTCCATTCTTTTGAACCTTTTTCTTTAGCGACCTTTTTCATTTGCCGACTTCATTAAGACCACAAACTAAGTAATGACCCAATATTGGGTTCATACTTGATGGTCTACAACCTCATTCCATTTTCAAAAAAAAATTTCTTTCATCAAAAATATTTATTACAAGAATCTTAGTTGTAACTTATGGTAAGAATATTCCTAGATGAATGTTATAGTATAAATGTCTTATTATCTTATAGTCATATTATATCAATGCATTCATACATTCACATTCACTTAATATTACTTATGAAAACAAGCACATCTCTAAAGAACTTAAGCAAGATGAGAGAACTCTAACTAGGTGGTAACCGAATTAGAGCAAAACTTCAAACCTACTTAATGTCTTAAGAGAACACTAAAGTTATTTAAAATTGATTTCTCAAGTTTTTCAAATGATATTTACCAATTCTAGTTTTCCCCAAAACATTTCACATTCTTAAGCAACTCTTCAAGAATCTTTTCAAAAGTTTGAAACATCAAACTTTCAATATTTTTCTACACCGCATATAAAATCAAAAAGATGTTTAAGTTAAAACGAAATGCATCAATGATAACCATAGCTCTTGGGTTGATTACCCCTAGTAAAGGCACCGGGAACGGTCGATCCTCATACCGACGGGTGAGTCCCTTTCTTTCCTATTTCAAAACAAAACCTCATTTTTCTAAAGCACTCCAAAACCAATGAAAATTTTGGGATGCAAACAGTTTATTATACGCTTCGTGCTCCACGAAAAAAAAAATTAGCTCCGCCTTTGAAAAAAAATCCCAAACAATTGAACAGGAGTGCAGCCACATATGGGCATGTGTAGGCATTTGCTCTAACACAATGTGGTCTTGCGTGGGCATTTGCCCACAAAATCAATCACTGATTACCAAATGAAAATGCAGTTCACACTGACTAAAATTGGCAGATATTACCAGGCTTCAGTTAAAGCCAAAACGCATGGATGCGGCTTTTTGCAACTTAATTTTTTTACCTAATTTTCAGATTATGTTACTTTTCAAGCTGCATCTCACCCTACAGAGTGACATAATATTGTTTATGATTATTTGTCTAACCCTGATGTTGCTTTATTGGGTTACATCTCTCAGATAGGAGGAGCATATAACATTTAAAGGGATAAACAGAGATATCTCGGGAGTGGAGCAATGCCATGAAGGAGGAGATCCGAGCACTTACTCTGAATATAACACATGGAATATAGTTCCTTTGGCTCAAGGGAAAGAAGTTGTTAGTTGTAGATGGAGTTATAAGGTGAATATAATAGAGATGGTTCTTTAAAAAGATACAAAGTTAGCTAGACTCACTGCTAGAAGATTTAGACAAACTTACGGCTTTGATTATAGTGTTAGTTTTGTAGCAATTGCAAAATGAACACCTTGAGAATCATGTTATTTGTTGCCTGCAATATTTTTACAAGCAACAGAGGACCAAAAGTACCCTCGGCCAAAGACCCTTCAGCTGGCGGATTCCTGCTCCTCAACAAACATGCAGAGTCACCGTCGGCTCAACGATCGACTCAGACTGCTGCTACGACATGAACAATCAATGGAGTACAATGAGACAACTCGTTGTCCCTTGGGTTTTCTTGTTCCACTTTCTTCTTTTGATACTTTCATCCTTAGCTAGCTAAGGGCTGATTTGCTTTTGACATTTGGAAAGAGAGTTTGCACATTTCTTTAGATGCATGCGTAACTTTAGATGTTTGAATGCATTTGAGTTTGTGATTATGTATTTGAGTTTATGATTGATCATTAATTTGTTTATCTGGATGAGTGGGAAGATTAATCCTATAGAACCCTCCTCCATCCCTTTTTAACTGTGTCGTGCTAAGCGGCAAAATCTCTATGTACATACAGGACTCACTCCGGACAATTTCAGATACACATCGTATAATGCACTCCCAAGTATTATACTCTCAAGTTTACTTGTTTGAGTTTTAATTTATTCCACGGAGATAAATTTATCAACAAAAATAAGCAGAAAAAAATTGAAAATTTGAAATATTACCATGCACAAAAGTGTGGCAATATTCAACACTATACCAACTACCCTTGTGATAAACCTAACTTTTGGTCTTGTGGTTGGAAACAACCTCCTTCAATTAAATCTTAAGCTATTGAAAGATAAACTAACCGAAATATCCACGATGCCAACGAATTTCACGTTTGTTGGTTTAGATTGACCCTTTCTATTACACATTACCAAATGAAAATGCAGTTCACACTGGCTAAAATTGGCAGAAATTACCAGGCCAGGACCTTGGACCATTGCGGCAAGAGAAGAACCTTAGTATCTTCCCATAAAAAGGTGCTACCATTTAGTCTTCGTCTTGTTTTTTAGGATCAGTCAAATAGAGTCGCTGGTTATTCCAGCTCTTCTGCATTTTTTTAGTCTTTTCTATTCCTATCTGTTTCTTCTGTTCTAATGTTAAACTGTTTTCATGTGTCAGTGTGCTCGGGGAAGATGTCAATGTTGGAGGCAAAATTCTTCAAGTTCCTTAAGATTGTTGGAGTGGGATTCAAGGCAAGAGCTGAAGCCGAAGGCAGGCTACAGTCATGAGGTGGAATTGATAGTGCCACCAGCTGTACGTGTCTTCTGTTTCAAACCTAATGTAATCTGCTGTAGGCTTAAAAGTTGTAAACCAAAAATTAATTTAACAGAGGTACATGTTTGATTTCAGTGGTGGAGGCAGAAAAATTTTTTAGCGAGACACTTCTTCGCATATTTTCATATCCAAATGGGCACTCATATATATAATAGAGAAAATATGAAATATGTTAATGTGAAAATGAAGAAGCATTGAGGAGCAGCCCACATGTGGCTCAATCACTGTTTGATACCGTAAGAATCTGGCAAACATTTATGATGAAATTTAGTTTCCTGCAGTTGCCTGGACATACTAAAATTGAAAACTGACACCCACTCAAATATGAATCACTTATTCTCTTGAGCGTCCCTTTCACGTTTGTGAAACTCAAACACGGATTTGATAACATGTTAGCAAACTCAAACACGTATTATAAGCTGATCAACTTCTAGATCGTGGAGGTTCATCAAGGCTTGAGTTTAGATCAGACTTAACAGAGGATAGGTTTTCCCATTGCCTACAAGGGTCATAGATCATTAGCTCAAAGAAGAGTGGAAAGCCTGTTTCTAGAAAACCGATTTCAACCTCTCGAATCTGATATCAAACTAACAATGCAATAGCGTAAGACTTTTTCATTTGTCTTTTGTTCTGTTAAGTCTGATATAAACTCAAGCCTTGATGAAGCTCTATGATCTAGAATTTTATCAAATCCAGGTTTGAGTTTCACAACTGTGAAAGGGATGCTCATGAGAATAAGTGATTCATATTTGAATGGGTGTCAGTTTTCAATTTTAGTATGAATACAGATCTTTCCAGGCAACTGCAGGAAACTAAATGTCATCTTAAATTTTTGTGTGTGTGTGCAATTTTGTTTCTCAAGTTAGCCAAGTGTAATTTTATTTGACAGTATATATTTTCCTTTTGCTTTTGGACGCTCTTCATGGATTCCCAAATGCAACCACCTGTAAAGTTTCAATTGGGTGTTCTATTGAGGCGTTTGATGATCGTTCACCCGTAAGAAAGCAACGGCTTATGTCGCTCTTATTTCTATTTGTTCTTTTTTTTGTTTCTTTCATTTTGTAATTGGCAGCTTCAGAGTAAGGCTGGGCATTCCGTCAGGAACGGCCCGACGGGCCGCTGGATCGGGCCCGGCCCGGATATATGAAACCCGAGCCCGGGCCCAGCCCGGCATAATAAAATAATATTATTTTAAATTTATAAAATAAATTTTTAAATATAAAATAATATTTATTAGTAATAAATATATGATATTAAAATTAAAAATATATATATTTTAACTTTTAACGGGCTAACCTTGGCCGGCATACTAGGCCCAAGTCCGGCCCGTTAACGATTTTTCCTGGGTCGGGCCCGGGCCCGGCCCGGCCCGACTAGCTTTTTCCAAGGCCCGGGCCTGTGGCGGGCCGGGTACCGGGTACCCGGCGGCGGCCCGGCCCGGTGCCCAGCCTTATTCAGGAGTGCTTGTGAGTGGCCGACTTTTGAATTTTGAATGATGAATTGTATGTGATTTAGTATGATTAGCGTTCAACGCATCGAAGCTTTATCTTTGATAATGAGAGATAGTTGACAAGCTAAAGGATTCACTTCTACCCGATCGTCCGTGTCGCCTTTTTTATGGACGGTGGAATGAACTACTCACTCTTTAAAAGTAAAAATAATTATAAACTAAAAAAAATACTTGACAGCAATATTAGAGCAGCGGGCTGCTAGCAAGCTTCCTTCCTTTCTTACGTAATCTGCCGTTGATTTCTTACGGGTGAACGATCATCAAACGCCTCAAAAGAACACCCAATTGAAACTTTACAGGTTGTTGCATTTGGGAATCCATGAAGAGCGTCCAAAAGCAAAAGGAATATATATATATATATATATATATATATATATTCATAACTGTCAAATAAAATTACACTTGGCTAACTTGAGAAATAAAATTGCACACACACAAAAAAAAAAGAAAAGCTGGATTTTATAAATAAAATTCAATGTATGTCAAGGCTTTTGCAATGATCCAATAACTGGGTTGCTGAAAAAACATCAAACTTTGTAGGTTTAGAATTCGCGTTGGAAGAGTTTTCGAAATTTTTCGAGTGGAGTACCTTGGAGTAGTATAAAAAACTGAAAAAGCGAATCGAATTGGGCAGTTGCCCACTCAGTGTTGGTTGATTGTCTAAATATGTAGAAAAGTGGCTGTCAATTTTTTGTTGTAAAGACATGTTTAACAGGAGTTGAAATATATAAATTAAATAATTTTTTAATTTACAAATAATTTTTTTTTTTTTTACAAATCTCCATGGCCTCTACCAGTTCTCTTGTGGTCGCCCCTGCATAACATATATCATAATTAAAAATTTTAAATCAGTAAAACAGCAGTAACATTGAAATAAAAAAAATACCTTTTTAGTGAATAAATGGCAATAATGTTCTACTAAAAAATGACAATGTGCCAAAACTTATATATTGAGATAACGGGCTTTGAATGTTGAAAATATTCATGTCATACCATGTTTTAGCTTGCAAATATTGTGTAATCTGAGTCCATTACATTAAAACCACATATCCAAGTGTTTTCAGGGTTGAACTTTTTCATTGTCAGAAAAAGTAATAAAGAATCATTTATCAAGTAATCATTTCAACTAATGCGAAACTAATGCAAAGAAGAAAAGGAAAAAGTGGAACAAAGAGAAGCACGTCACTAAGCTTTTGCTTTCACATTCTGATCACAAGCTGCTTCATATCCTAAAAGGGAGAAGAGGAGACTTTGTTGTGTAGAGATGGTTGACAATCCAATTTATAGTAGAGAAATTAACCCAATATAGAAATTATGGATACAATATTATCATAAGAAAATCACACAATTGAAGCAACTATAGATGCAAAATTATCAATCATCAATTTTAAGTAAGTTCATTGCCTTTGACACATTAATTTAGTTCTTTTACTATATACTGAATTAGGACCGGTAGTTAGGATAAAAAAAAAATCCTTTTATATTAGTTCAATTTATACATTCATAGTGGAAACAAATAGATATTAGTAGTGTTTGGTTCCATTTATATATTGATTCTCATGGCATCTTCCTTTTAGAGAAGATTTAAAATTACAACCAAATGATTTATGAAGATCAGCAAAGTAATGAATTCCTTAATTGTTGGGGAGTAGACCATGAGTTCCCGTGGCAGAGCCACTTGTTGGCTGGTGTGGGCAATTTGCCCACAATAGCCCGAAAAAAGTATTATTATAGTGTTCCAAGATCACATTGTCATGACTCAAAAATTACATGTTATGCTCACACCAAACTTATGTTGTCACTGATGATTTCAAATCATCTCGTTGTATATCGTCGCTAAATTCTTCTTTTTTACCAACAGTCTGTTTTCAGCCCATCAGTAAGGTCTGCATGTTTTGTATTGAGAGTCTCACCGTGCAAGGCTTCATAATTTGAGAAATTTTCACTATAGAGTCTTACATTATATAAGAGTTGTGACCATAAAGGCTCTGTTTGATGACTGTAATACTCTGGTACCATCTCATGAATTCACCTCAAAATTGGGGCATATTCATAGCACCCTTAATCAATCAGTAGATGTCCAAATTTACATATACTGTCGTGGGACCAAATTTACAGATACCTTAATGTTAGAAAGTAAATTGATTGAACAACGTAGTCATAGTAAGATCAAGCACAAAAGTTGCAAATATACGCTTTCAGCATAGAGGACTTGTAAAGGCCACCCATTCATGACAGAAATGGTGAAGATGATGCCCTCCATGCTATTTTCAGAACTGATTCAAGTAGCAATCTGCTGCTGAAATATAAAAACTATTTAGAAACGATAAGAAAAATAAAATAATCAGACATACAAACAGAAATAAAAATTAAATTTATTGATAATCCAATGAGTTTATGGCGGATGGAGAACAAAATGTTAGTGAACTGAATTGGCACGGCTAGCTGCCAACTTGTGGTCGAGTTGGATGAATTGATTATGAGTTGGCCAATTCTTTAAAAAATATATTTTTTAAGAAAAAGTAAATAGAAAATAAGTAGATTTGTTTTCAAATTTAAGAAATTTCAGAATTTATGCATTTATCATGAAGGTTTTTTTGTTCATCAATTTCACATTTTTAATTATGGTTTTATCAATCACGTTTTTTCATTTTTGAAAATAAAATTCTAAAATATCAAGGGAAAGTAGAACTGGAATATCATTCTAACTCCAGTTTGAGGTGGAATTTTGTTTCTAGAATGTGAGTACAAAGAATTGATGAATGAGAAAAGAAAAGGGTTTCTTAATGTGAATGTGAGACTAAAGAATTGATGGTAGGTTATATTGATAACGCTGCTAGATAGGGTGTATATCTAAATGTATACATTACATATATAATAATCAGCTATACCTTAGATTGAAGGCAAATTTCAAGTTTATTAATCTGCCTTAGCACTTTTAAGTATATTCAGTTACATTAGTACATGATTAGCTATACCTTAGATTGTTATATGGGGACGCTTCTTTTCTTTATTAACGCTGGAAAAATATTCAAGGAAATTTTAGATGTACTAAAAATTAGTTGTCTGGTCAAAGTAATTTTATTGATGTAAAAATTAATTTCATACTATGGATTTATGAATTTTGATTAACCATGTTAAAAATGGATGTGTTTCTAACAATATTATAGAGTTATGCTTATTTTTCATTGTTGTCAAATCTATGAGGTGTGTTTTTGAAAACAAAATTCTTTTGTCATCAGTGGCGGGAGCTGGGATATTTTATCTGAGGGACACTCGAGTCGCCAGCACAAGTCTGATGTGAGTACTCCGTGTAGTTTTTACGCCATCACTATCTCAATTTTCCAGTGAAACTTTTGATGGGCTGGTGTGGGCACACTGCCTCCCCAAAAAATACTACCTCAAAGTTCAGCCATCTAAGCCATGCTGTGTTGTTGTCTCCCATCTCAAATTCTCAATGCGCTGGCCTGGGAATGGACTAGCTTCCAAGCAGGCCTAAACTTGGCTCCTAAGAAAATAATTTTAAGTGAAGACAAATTTCAAGTCTATTAGGTTGCATTAGCATCTTTAACACTATAAAGTTATTCAATGGAAATTTGATGTACTAAAAGTTAGGTGTACATGTATTTTTAGTAGTTGCTTTTAGAAGGTGCAATCATAATTTTCAATTATTGATTTAACAATTAATTTGCATCTAATTTACGGATTTATATTTGTTTTCAATATTTTTTTCCTTTTGGTTAACATGGTGCTTGGTAATCCATCGATTACATCCGCTCTTTAGTTTCTTTTCTTAAATGTGAACTCCCATTTTTCTCCAACGCATTTATTCTGTTTTATTAGTTAGGTCCATCTTGATATTTTTGCACTTCGGATCCATGTGGTTCCTCCATTATTTTGTTTTTCTTTAAATTATAATGAAGTCAATAGGGGTGTTCTCATCCTCAAAATTTATGGTCTTTGGTTTTTTTGAGTGCTTCAAAAAAATGAGGTTTTGTTTTGAAATAGGAGACAAAATAAACTCGTCCGTCTGAGGATTAACCATTCCCGGCACCTTTTGTGAATTTTTTTGAATTTTATGAATTTTTTTTAATATTGAACCGTGTATTTTCCGTAGTTGCTTTTACACATTCTTTCGCGTCAACTTCGCCGAGACCTTCTGAAATTTAAGTACCAACGCCCTGGAATTTCTGATGCCGTTGTTGCAACGCCGATATTAATTTATCAACAACAATGAGGACGTTTGATGAGGCAGGAATTATAGAATTAAAATTATTGACGTGCTTCTAACGATACGAAAAATGTAGGTGTGTCTTTTATTATTGTCAAATCCAAAGGGTCTGTTTTAGAAAATAAGTCCTGTATCGAACGTTTTCAGAGAAACAGAGGGACACAAATAAAGGAAGGAGAAGACGTCTCTCGCCGAGCTCGGTAACGCGGGCTTGTAACTCAAGTGGGGGCGCGCTGAGCTCGGTGACGCGGGCTTGTAATCGAAGTAAGGGGCGCATAAAGTGAAGGGACGCCAGGGGGGGCAGGTTTGGTGGGAATAGCTTGAAGTTCCATTGAGGGCCGCTTGTTCCAAGCCAAGAGTTGGCCCCTGCATGCCCGGCCGGCGGGCTGGGTTGGCCGAGTTTGCTGTTGTTTCAAGCCGACAGTTGACTCTGCATTCCCAGCCGGGCTGGGGTGGGCTGTGAGGCTTCTCTTGTCGTTGGAATAACGGACCTCAAGATGCTGACCCTGTCCTCCCTGCGGACTTCCACTTTTTTTCATCCACCTTGCAGATTCAAAATTTTTTTTTTTTCATCCACCTTGCAGATTCAAAATTTTTTTGAATACCATTAGAGTTTCATCCTAACAAAACACGAACTCCCCATTTGTTTTTTTATATGATTTAGACCCATTTTGATTGTTGTCCTTTTTCATCTAGGCAGTTCATTGTGATTAGGGGTGGGTATCGGGCCGGCCTGTCGGGCCTGAAACCCGGGCCCGGCCCATTTATATTACCGGGCCGGGTACCGGGCAGGTCCACCAAAAATCAGGCCCGGCCCATGACGGGCCAGGTCCGTTTCTGTGGATCAGTGTAGAGATCATTTCTGTACATGAGCACAAACAATCACATCAATTTTGAATTTAATGTAAACGTAAAAGTGGATCTGCACAACCGAAATTCGTTCACAACGCCTATAGCAAACAAATGAAACGCACGATCTACCATTGCATTATTCACGAGCAGCATAAAACACCATAATGGCAAATAATACGGGGAATGGGAGGGCCGCTGCCGGCCGACCAGCAGCACTCGATCGAGAGAAAGAAACTGAAGGGGAAGAATGCCATGGTCGATCAAAGGAGAATTAGGCGGTAATTGAGAAGAAGGGACTAGAGCCTCTGAGCAGTAGGAAGACAGAGTTGCGGCCATAGCAAAACTTATTTCCCGCGCAGAAGTGATTAGAGAAAAAGGCTGAAAATAATGGGATCGATTTTGTGTATTTCGCACTGGGATTGACTTCGGTGACTCCATTAGCTCCCAACCGGTCATTTATGATTTGGGCGTCAAATGGGGCAGGAAGCGGCCGCACGGAAGGTGACGGGAAAGGGGAAGGATCAAGCGGAAGGGGAAGAGATAGGGCGAAGGGAAATGGAAAGGGGAAGGATCAAGCGGAAGGGGAAGAGATAGGGCGAAGGGAAATGGAAAGGGGAAAAAGAACAGGGAAGGCAGGTAACGGGGGAAGGGGAACAGGAAGAGGAGGGCGAACCAGAAGAGGAAGGGAAGGATGCGTTACCTGTTTGACGCATAAGCTGCTGAAGTTGTTGTAGAGCTGCTCTGAAGAAGAAGGTATGTAATTCTCTTCAACTGCGACTGTGGGCGAAAGGTGCAAACGCGCTCCACAATCACAGCGGAGGGCGCGGAGGCGGAGGAGGTTGCGGTCCTGCGGAGGGGAAGGGGAGCCGCGCGGGAAGACCTAATAAATTTCCATAAGTTCACGGGCCGTCGGGCCGGGCCGGAGAAGTGATAACCAGGCCCGGCCCGTTAAGATCTCGGGCCGGGTCAACTTCGGCCCAATAACCAAAATCCTCAGCCCAAGCCCGGCCCATGCCGGGCCAGCCCAGCGGCGGCCCGGCCCATGCCGGGCCAGCCCAGCGGCGGCCGGGCCCGACGCCCAGGCATAATTGTGATAAAAAAAACTCCGTTGCAGTGAGTGGTGGATGTGGGATATGAAGGAGTGTGAAACATGTAGATAAGAAAAAATTGTTGATAAATGCTTTTTTTTGGGGGGGGGGGGCACCGTGTGGGCAATTGCTCACATGGTGCCCACACCAGCCTTCACCCCTGCCGAAAGGAAGGGTTTTGTGGAACTGTTTCATACCTTTTATTAGAGAAGAATCTCCCATATGGTAAAATTGGCTTGAACTATCAGAAGAATATAGTTTTGACATGGCATAAAATGAATCCCATGAGTATGGAAGAGCTTCGAACAATTTCAGTTCAGTTCTACATTTTTCAAATGTGCGTTTGTGATAATATCCAAAGGCCATGTCATAGCTGGGACGTCATAAATTTGGCAAAACCGGTCAGAGCAAAGAAAGTACATTGGAGAAAGCAAATACAGACTCTAGACACAGTGTACAGACTCTAGACACAGGGAACAGGTCCGAAGGAGTCGGCCCGTGACATCAGGGGACTTTCATTTTAATGCGTTGGAAGACTCTGCAGAGTGACAAGCATTACTATTTTGCAGAATGGTCTAATATTAATCCATGGTAAACTCTATCCAGTATCACCATATATTTTTCTTTATAATGCTTGACAATTATTCAAGCAACGGAAACTTCATGTATTATTTGACAGAAATTATTTGTTTCTTATTAACCACAGAAAATATAGGTGCTTCTTACAATATTTATAATTTAAGCATACTTTCATTATTTCTAAACCAATTAGGTGTGTCTTCAAAAATATTCGAATGCCAATGTTTTAGTCCCATGTCAAATATTTTAAAGAAACAGAGATCTACGAACTGAAGAAGAGGGATATTGTTGATGTCAATCTCGTTACTATACTTCTGCCTCTATGCATGGGCCATTTTCACTTTTCATTGAAATGAAGAATGTGCAAGAATGTTGTACAGGGATGCTTGAAGGAAAATTTTCGTTCGAAGGTTACGTTTTGGTCATAGCATCGTAAACAAGGTTGGTGTTTATAGTTTCCTTAATGCAAGCCTCATCATATTTACTGAATTTGCATACATTCCAATGAAAGCAATTAATAACTGGATGTTGTTTTGTTTATCAGAACCAGACTACACGGGTTTGGACACAAGTGAGTAATTGAACACCTCGAAAGCCCTCAACTTTAATGAAGGTTTCAAATTAAATCAAAGGTAACAAGCGTTTGATGTATGTGATCCCCAAGTTTAAGGAAGATGTCACAGATCAACGCCAGCAAGCGGTAACAAGAGGAAGATTGTTTATCTCTGTGTTGTTGTGCAAGTGTTGAAGTAGCAGGATTGCTGATTGTGCATACCAATGAAAAAAAAGGATTATAATTATGAAGTAAGCGAGGGAAAAGCTAGCAGATCATCAATTGCAAATCTTGTTGTAAGATATTATAACTGTAAAAGACATCTTAGAAAAACAACTGATGGTTTATCTTATTCGTTTAAGCAGGGGCGGCTGCAATAATAACACATTGTATTTAGATTATATTTCAAACGAAAGCAATTCATAATTGGATTCTGTTTTGTTTACCAAAACCATGTAGAGTAAATGGGTATACATAGTATAAGTGGGTATTTGACGGACTGAAAGCCCCCTAGTTTAATGTTTCAAAGATCAATGGCAGGAAGCAATTATATACGTGATCCCCAAGTCTAAGGAGGATTTCAATGATCAACGCCAACAAAGTCTTACCTTCAATGGGCGAAAACCAGAGAAGAGAAAGATTGTTAATCACTGTGCAAGTATTGAAGTAGAAGGATTGCAGATTATGCATATCAGTGAAAAGAAAAGTATAATAAATTCAGCAAGGGAAAAATATCTTAGAAAAATTGGTTAATTTCTGCGCAAGTATTGAAACAGAAGATCAATTGCAAATTATATAGAAGAGTGAAGAAGACGTCGTTGACAACATTTCTTGAGATGGCGAAGCGGATGAGATTATGGTTGGTATCACTTTTGGTCAACGTTTCCGCACACAGGAATGCCGACGGCCTCATCTCGCCGTGCTCGGCACCCGCTTCAGCAACAGCGCTCAAAGGCCTTCTATTGCTGTTACTCCCTAGGAGGTGTTGGTAGACATTTCTCCTTCTTCTTCTTTTCACCTTCTTCTTCTGCTGGTCGTACCAGTTCACATCAAACTACTGGTGCTCATTGTGCAGAGTGACAGCAACGTCAGCAAGAACATATAGATTGTGAAGATCAGCGGGAGAGAGCCATCTCTGCCATGGATGCTAATGGCTTCTGCAGAAACATTGTGGGAGAACTATGAAAACCACCTGACAGTGGGCGGTAGTTGGAGAAACTCAAGCGGCCGAGTGCGTTTACGTAGAAAACCAATCATATTTATAGTCCAAACTTTCTATAAAAAAAATGATAAAAGGATGAATGAAATTATGCCAAATAAGAGCAGGAGATTAATGAAAAAATAGTTATCTCTGACAAAAACGTCTTCTCCTTGTATTAACATTCCACGTGACGTTGCTGATTAACTTCTTACTAATTGGAACGATGCATTCAGATTAGTTTCAGCTTAATTTAGCTAATCTGGGAATTCAAATGCCTATGACATGCTTGCTTTGCTTTTAATTTTTATTAGAGAAGACACTACACATGTCACGGCATACAAGACATGCATTAGCATGCATAGCCTGTATAGGGTTCATCCCATTGGAACCGAATCTCTGTTAAGTCAGAAGATGTGGAAAATCGAGTGTGACATTGCATGCATTTTACATTCAGGTATTGATAAATCTATCCATACAAATTAAGGTAAATTCATGGAACACTCATATGCCTCAATTTTAAACTGCTCATTGCATGGATTTTACATTCATGTATTGTTGAATATGCATGCAACAAAGCTGCCAACTAAATATTTGCACTTGGGGAAATGAGGCGCGTCAATTGCCGATTGAAAGCTGCTAACTAAATTGCAAAATAGTAAATGCTGGAACCGAACATTAGGTGTAAACTTCTCACTAAATGGTCCAAAACCGTGATCTGGTAGCATCTCAGCTAGACACTGTAATGCCATAAGCATGAGCTTATCAACTTTGAGTCGTTGATCCTGTGGCTCACCATTTGTGGCACAGCCAACGTGTTGAAGCCTTCGTAATTAACAATTGATTTTACATGAACAGAAGATTAAACCAGTGCTCACAACCTCATGAAATGAAGCAAAGTACTCAAGCAAACCAGAAACAGAACTTTAGCGAACCATTATCTTACAATGAGGAGCGAGAATTAGTAGGATCAGGCAGTACCAAGATGCACCCGGTCAGCACGTTGTTCAGATCGACAGAGCTCAGGTAACTTTATTAGATGACGAAAGTTGGTGCATCCTCAAATGGCTATTTTTGCAGCATTGAGGGACCCAGCAGGCATTCTAATGAAGAGCTCATCAAAGCTGGGTGAGTGTTGAATGCTTAAGCAGTGCTCATTTGCCAGTAAAGCTTGCAAGTTTTGTATTGAGAGTCTCACCTTGGCTTCATGATTGGAGAATTTTTCACTATAGAGACTTACATTATACTAAGAGAAGTGACCATAAAGGGCTCTGTTTGACGACCATAACTGTTACCGTCCCATGAATCCACCTCAAAATTGGGGCATATTCATAGAGGCCCTCATCAATCGATAGATGTTCAAATTTTCAAATATTGTCAAATTTACAAATATTGTCATGGGACCATATTTACAGATACCTTAGTGTTAAAAACTAAATTGATTGATCAACATAATCATAGTAAGATCAAGCACAAAAGAGAAAGGGCGAGGGCAGCTTAGGGGTAGAGATGGAGGAGAAGGAGAGAAAGAGAATGGCTGACCGCAGCTCGGAGGGGGGGACGAAGGAAAAGGAGAGAAAGAGAGGAGGAGAGAAAGAGGAAGGGCGAGGGCAGCTCAAGGGAGGAGACGGAGAAGAAGGAGAGAAAAAGAAAGGAACGGCAACTTTCTTGGGCGTTAGAGGAGAAGGAGAAAAAGAGAGGAGAAGGAGAGAAAGAGAAAAGGCGATGGCAGCTTGGCGGTGGAAACGGAGGAGGGGGAGAAAGAGCAAGGGCGAGGGCAGCTCGGGGGCGGGAGGCCCATTCTGTTCCACATTGTTCTGAACGTTAGCTCAGAACAATATGGAATAGAGGATAATTTATACTTTTTGACCAATCGTCTGTTGTGTCCATCCTATATTGTGGACAGTTTTTTATTAAAAAAAATCGATTAAACAGGACACGCATGTTCTGTTCCACGTGTCCTGTGGCCATCAAACGCCCCCTCAACATTAGTAAGTAAATTGATTGACCAACATAGTCATAATAAGATCAAGCACGAAAGTTGCAATATATGCTTTTAGCATGCAGGACTTGTGAAGGCCACCCTTTCATGACAGAAATGGTGAATAAGATGTCCTCCATGCTAAACGGAACTGATTCAAGTAGCAATTTGATGCTGAAATAAAAACCATTTAGAAACGAAAATAAAATTAAAACAATCAGAGATACAAACAAAAATAAATAAAATAAATGTATTGATAAACCAATATGAGTTTATGGAGGATGGAGAACAAAATTGTAGTTAATGAATTGGCAAGGCTAGCTGCCAACAAGTGGTCGAATTGGATGAATTGATTAAATTGGCCAATTATTAAAAAAACATTTTTTAATAAAAATAAATAGATGTATTTTAAAAATGAAGAAATTAGCTTTTATAGTGTTGAGCATCCATGCCTGGAAACTTGCTATGTGCGTCATGCTGGTGCACGAATTTTTGTGTGCCAATATGGTTAATGACTAAAATAAATCTTAGCTCAAGGAAAGGTGCTAACTAAATAGCAAATGCTGGAAACAAACATTAGGTGTAAGCTTCTCACTAGATGGTCCAAAACCGTGATCTGGTAGCATCTCAGCTAGATACTGTAACGCCATAAGCATGAGCTTTTCAGCTTTGAGTCTTTGATCCTGTGGCTCATCATTTGTAGCAAATGCATACCTTTAATAGTTGCATAGCCAACGTGTCAAAGCCTTCGTAATCAACAATTGATTTTACATGAACAGATGATTAAACCAGTGCTCACAACTTCATGAAAGAAGCAAAGTACTCAAGCAAACCAGAAACAGAACTTGAGCGAACCATTATCTTACAATGAGGAGAGAGAATTAGTAGGATCAGGCAGTACCAAGATGCACCCGCTCGGCACGTTGTTCAGATCGACAGAGCTCAGGTAACTTTATTAGATGACGAAAGTTGGTGCATCCTCAAATGGTTACTTTTGCAGCATTGAGGGATCCAGCAGGCATTCTAATGAAGAGCTCATCAAAGCTGGCTGAGTGTTGAATGCTTAAGCAGTGCTCATTTGCCAAATGAAGTAAGCAAATGAAACACAAGTGCGGAGAGATATCCTTTGCTGCAGCTGCAGGACAGTTTTCTTGCAAGCGGCTTAAGACGTGCCTGAATGATAAGGTCTCGTCATTTTCATGTGCAGGCAAGCACACCTCAACAGGTTATGAAATCCTTTGAATACCCACACGACACTTTCCGTAATGGACTTGTTCAATACTCAAATTGGTACTCTAATCACCCTCAGAAAGGGCTGAAGCAGGTTATATGTGTCCTACTATGCAGTATTTTTTATGAGCCAGTTAATGATTAAAATACCCTTAGATCACATTAAAAAAGAAAAGATTTTGCAAAAACAAAATTGGAAATAGAAAAAAGTAAAACAAGACAAGGGAGCGTATTTTTAATAAATTACCAAAGTGTCCTTCTCTCCTTTCTTGTGCACGGTGACATACACATGTAAACTTATCTCAGAAAGGGTGCCTAAATTTTTCAAATCCCAACTTCATCAAACTCTCTTCTTCAAAAGCGTTAGATGTCAAAGGCAACATTGGAGCCGTTTGTGATATTACTAATAACTAATGAGCAATTGGAACGTATGTCTGTCTAAAGTGTTCGACCTGGATTATTCTTTTGGGCATGGTGTCATGTCTGGTGACTATGACTGAACGCAATCATGCGTATTGGACATTGATGTGGATCACATCAATGTCCAATACGCATGATTGCGTTCAGTCATAGTCACCAGACATGACACCATGCCCAAAAGAATAATCCAGGTCGAACACTTTAGACAGGCATACGACCACCCGGGCCCCCTCGAGACCCACTAGAACTTGTTCAATACTCAAATGGTACTCTAATCGCCCTCATCAAGGGCTGGAGCAGGTTATATGTGCCATACTGTGCACTAATTTTTGTGTGCCAATAAGGTTAATGACTAAAATACCCTTAGTTTGCACTAAAAAAGAAAAACTTTTTGTGAAGACAAAATTGAAAATGGAAAAAGTAAAAGAAGACTATGGAGGGCATTTCTTTTTAATAATTTCCAAAATATCCTTCTCTTCTTTAATGTGCTTGGTGTGCATGACTCACATAACTTTCTCTCAAAAAAGCGCCTCGATTTTTCAAATCTGTACGTCGTCAAACTCTCTTCTTCAAAAGCATTAGATGTCAAAGGCAACATTGGAGCCCTTTATGATGTTACTAATAACTGATGAACAATTGGAACATAAAATGTCACAGACTGAAAGTAGCACCCGCCTTCATGGGATCGCGAAATTTGCAAGTGGAACCAAATTTACGTATGCCATAGTGAGAATAGAATGTACATAAGGATTCTCTATGGAAAAGAAAAAGACAAATGATTGATCAACATAGTTGCAGATTTAGTAAAAAAGTTGGAAATATATATGTGCTTTTGTACTTGATCAACTTTGTTGATCAATCAATTGTCTTTTCCTTTTTCATGGAGGACCGCTTATCTACATTCTATTCTCACTACTATATCTGTAAATTTGGTACCTCACTTTCAAATTTCACTGTCCCTGATGGCTAATGTTATGATCATTAGTACCTCACTTGCAAATGATTCGGTGAATTGAGTCGGAATTGGAATCATTTGTGATTAGAAGAATTAAACGTTAAAAATTAAATAAAAAATCTTGTGAGATTAAAATGAAAAATTTTTAAAAATAATATAAAATCATGAAGAGGTAAATTAAAAATTGAAAACACGAATAGTTAGAATTATTGAGCGATTTTGAGGAAGCTTGCTTTATAGTTTGTTTTGTAAAAAAAAAAAAAAAAACTTTTGTAACGTTCTATTTTGTAAAAGTAAAAAAAAATTAAAGAAAAATCTTTTTTTTTAATTTGAAAATATATATCTTCATGCAAATGTAGACTTCAAAATGAGGTCAAGTTAATATGTATTGTTAGAATTATTGAGCGGTTGATTTCTTCTCTATCCACTATAGATGGAATGTCTACAACCATAATTTTATATATTTTAATCTTCGGTTTCATATTTTGAATAGTAGAAAATTTCAATAAAACAGCAATAACATTGAAATAAATAAAAAAAACTACCTTTTTCATTAATAAATGGCAATAATTTTCTACAAAAAGATGACAAAGTGCCAAAACTTCTATATTAAGATAACAGGCTTTGAATGATGAAAATATTCATGTCATGCCGTTTTTTAGCTTGCAAATATTGTATAATCTGAGTCCATTATATTAAAACCACATATCCAAGGGCTTTCAGGGTTGAACTTTTCATTGTGAAAAAAAGAAATAGAGAATCATTTATCAAGTAATCGATTCAACTAATACGAAAAAGAAAAGGAAAAAGTAGAACAAAGAGAAGCACCTCACTAAGCTTTGGCTTTCATATGTTGATCAAAAGCAGCTCCATATCATAAAAGCTAGAAAAGGAGACATTGTTGTGTAGAGATGGCTGACAATCCAATTCATAGTAGAGAAATCAGACCAATATAGAAATTATTGATACAAAATTATCGTAAGAAAATTGCACAAAATAAAGCAATTATAGATGCAAAATTATCAATCTTCAATTTTATGTAAGTTCATTGCCTTTTACACAGTAATTTGGTTCATTCACTATATATTGGATTAGGTCTGGTAGTTAGAATAAAAAACATCCTTTTATATTAGTTCAATTTCAACATCCATAGTGGAAACAAATAGATACAAGTAGTATTTGATTCCATTTATATATTGATTCTCATGGCATCTTCCTTTTAGAGAAGATTTAAGATTACAACCAAAGGATTTATGAAGATCAGCAAAGTAATGAAGGCCTTAATTGGTGGGGAGTATACCTTGAGTTCAAATCCTTCCTTTGCCCACTGTCGTGGTATCGTAACAAAAATCTTCTTTTACCTGTCAGTAAAGCTTGCATGTTTTGTATTGAGAGACTCACCTTGCAAGGCTTCATGATTGGAGAATTTTTCACTATAGAAACACTAAAAGAAGTGACCATAAAGGGCTCTGTTTGACAACCATAACACTCTGTTACCGTCCCATGAATCCACCTCAAAATTGGGGCATACTCATAGAGGCCCTGATCAATCGGCAGATGTTCAAATTTACAAATACTGTCATGAAACCATATTTACGGATACCTTAGTGTTAAAAACTAAATTGATTGATCAACATAGTCATAGTAAGATCAAGCACGAAAGAGAAAGGGCGAGGGCAGCTCAGAGGCAGAGACGGAGGAGAAGGAGAGAAAGAGAAAGGGTGACCGCAGCTCGGAGGGGAGACGAAGGAAAAGGAGAGAAAGAGAGGAGAATGAGAGAAAGAGGAATGGCAAGGGTGGAGACGGAGGAGAATGAGAGAAAGAGAAAGGGCGATGGCAGCTTGGGGGTGGAAACGGAGTAGGGGGGAGAAAGAGAAAGGGCGAGGGCAGCTCGGGGGCGGGAGGCCCATTTTGTTCCACGTTGTTCTGAACGTTAGCTCGGAACAATATGGAATAGAGGATAATTTATACTTTTTGACCAATCGTCTGTTGTGTCCATCCTATATTGTGGACGGTTTTTCATAAAAAAAAAAATCGATTAAACAGGACTCACATGTTCTGTTCCACAAGTCCTGTGGCCATCAAGCGCCTCCTTAATATTAGTAAGTAAATTTATTGACCAACATAGTCATAGTAAGATCAAGCACGAAAGTTGCAATATATGCTTTCAGCATGCAGGACTTGTGAAGGCCACCCTTTCATGATAGAAATGGTGAATAAGATGTCCTCCATGCTAATCGGAACTGATTCAAGTAGCAATCTGCTTCTGAAATATAAAAATCATTTAGAAACAAAAAGGAAATTAAAATAATCAGAGATACAAACAAAAATAAAAAAAAATAAATGTATTGATAAACCAATATGAGTTTATGGAGGATGGAGAACAAAATTTTAGTTAATGAATTGGCAAGGATAGCTGCCAACAAGTGGTCGAATTGGATGAATTGATTAAATTGGTCAATTATTAAAAAAAACATTTTTTAATAAAAATAAATAGATGTGTTTTAAAAATAAAGAAATTAGCTTTTATAGTGAGATCTGAGCATCCATGCCTGGAAACTTGCTATGTGTGTCATGCTGGTGCACAAATTTTTGTGTGCCAGTATGGTTAATGACTAAAATACACCTTAGTTCACACTAAAAAAAAAAACACTTATTATAAAAACAAAAAAGTAAATGAAAAAAGTAAAGACTATGGGAGACATTTCTTTTTAACAAATTATCAAAATGTCCTTCCTTCCTTTACTGCATATTGTGTGCATGGTGCACGCACCTTTCTACAAGTCAACTAGTGCATCGCTTCCTTCCTATGGGCATTAAATATTCTTGAAATTTATGGTCATTGGTATATTTTCTCACAGCGACTTCACTGAGACCTTGAAATGTTATCAGAAGGACACTTATCTTAGCGGGTTTGGTGTCTATGTGACCTTGCCATGAGTCTGTTGTGGGCACCACCTTGGGCAGGACCCAAGTCCAACTCCTTCTTAACAAAATTTTCCAACTACTGGTGTTGGCTGGCGTGGGCAGTGGCCCACACCAGCCCACACAGAACTCCGCTACTGATTCTGTCAAGAACTGGGCTTTGACGAAATTTCTCACAGCCCAAGATACCTGATATCCCACTTTTTCTCATCCCGAACGCTGGCTTTCCAAGACGAGGAGACACTGCCTTTAGGTTTGACAGTCCAGAATCAATTTCACAAGGCAATGGAAGCTTGCAAGATCAGGTGCATGCACTGCTAAAAGCTCTCTCTCTCTCTCCCTTCCTCTTCAACCAAGGGGCTTAGTGTAACTGGTCGCATTGTTTGGCAGTTAAAGTGTCTATTATTAGTTCGATTCCCGCAGGTGTAGGTTTCTGGGTGGAAATTAGCTTAAAAAGTTATTAGTATGATTATCCATCCTCATGGCCATATTTCTACAATCATCTTCACCAGTCAATTGACATGTTCTGTGATCAAAATTGCAAAGCATACCTTCTCTAGTTGAAAGTAGGGTGTGAAAAGGAAATGTATTATATAACAGACTGTTTGGTAGATGAAACATTTTCTGAGTGTTTCATGCATCAGCCCAAAAAAATTGCGATAGATTTATAAAACATTAGAACTAGTTTTCTGTGAATTTACCCCACTTGGTCAGAAACCGATGTTTATAAAACATTTGAACTAAAGCAACAAATGTTGCCTCATTTGGATCCATCGTCAAGGCTAATGTCCACCCCACCCTTTGCAGTGGCTGAAGGATTATTTCTACTTCTAACTAGCTCTCTCTCTCTCTCTCTCTCTCTCTCTCTCTGTCTCTCTCTCTCTCTCTCCCACTCTTCTCTTCTGTTCTTGTTTTGCTTCCCATTTTTCTTGTTTTTTGTTTCCTAATTTTTGTCTCATGTTCCTCTTATTTTCTTCGATTACCTTTCTTGATTGATGATGTCTTGCCACTGGAACTTGTTTTCCGATGGATTTCCATTTTGTCGACACACCTCTCTCACTCTCACTCTTTCAGGAATTGTAAGGTTGATTTCAATTGTTAATTATAACCAACATATTTAATTTCATCTATACCAATTTTTTTTTCTTTTTCATCCATTTCTTTACATAGTTTTTCTCGTGTAGTTATTTTGTAGAATTTGCTTATACCCTTCAATAGAGGGGTGACTCAGCTTTCCTTCACCAGAAAATAATTGCTCATATAAATACACATGATTTAGACAGAAACAACTTATTTTTAAGATGCAGTCAAGGATCCAACATGAGTCTCCATTCAGGTAAGGAGATTTAATTTTGAAAAACATGAAAATGATTGGCTGAACTGAAAAATACTTCAGGACAGTGAGAGGTTACTGAAGGTGCCTCCATTCCCCTTTCTTTCGGGGTCTTGGGTTGCATCAGCATCAGCGATGGCAACATTGTATCCATCAACTTAAGTATCAAGCATTAACACTTAGGCCCTGTTTGGTTGGAGGGAAAGGAAAAGAAACAACCAATCCTTTGTTTGGTTGATTAATTAAACTAAAGGGAAAGGAAAGCAAAAAGTTTGTTTGGTTGCAAAGGAATAGAAAAAAAAGGAAAGGAAAGAAAAGGAAACTCTAATGTAAATTCAATCCCTCCAAAATTGGAGGGCTTGGGAAGGAGAAGAAAAGTCTATTCCTTTTTACCAAATATACCCTTTCCACCTATAGAAGAAACATCAACTGACCTTGCGTGGCTCTTTCTCTTCCTCCTTGCCGCTGTTAAAGACTCTGATGGGTGCCAGTCTATCTCTTTTCCTTCCCGCCACTGCTTGAGACTTGGATGGTATTAACGACCCCTCTACCAAAATCAAGTTTTTGTCATTTTTCTGTCATCCACTTATTGCATCTGAAAATAGTGTTTTGTTTGATCAATATAAATTTTTATCATATTTATTATTATAGAATAAAATGTCGAGTGTAAGTGTGGTTCTTCTTTTATTGAATCAGAAAATTAAAAATATTTTTATTTGAATGATAAATTTTTTAATTTTAGTGGTATTATTTTAAAGTATTATAATTTTTATCATTTTCTTTCCTTTATGTAGTCCAAACAAACATAATTTTAGCATCATTCCTTTCTATCCGAACAAGATTTTTAATCGCCTCTTTCCTTTTCATTCCTTTCCTTTTTCATTCTCTTTCTCTTCCTTTCATTTCTTTTCCATTTCATCTCTTCCTTTCCTTCCATCCAAACAAAGTGTTAAGATGCAGAAACATAACGCACACAAAAATCAAGCTAGAAAACTGCCTCTTTACAAAAGCCTAGCCCAACCAGCTAAGCTGTGGCTGTTGAGGAGCAAAAAAAGTTTATCAAAATCAGGAACAACTTGTCTTTATGTTTCTTAATTTCTTATCATTAGCAAGCTTTTTTTTTCAATGTTTGTCTCATATGTCTCGTTTGTTTATTTTTTATTGCCTTGAGTTTTTTTTAAAGGTAAACAGAAGCAAGGTTGTCAGTTCTAAGAGCTGTCAGAAGATTGACCCATTATTTGACTTGTTTCCCATTTAATTCCAGTTCTTATATTTCTTCTTAAGTGCACATCCTTAACTCATGAACTAATTAGGCAGATTAAAAGAAATTTATTACTGAAATTTTGTTCTCCCTTTATTTCTTTGGCACCTTTTCTTTAATTTTCCAATGACGATTTTCTAAGTAGTTGAAACCAATTCTTTTATATTTGAATATGGAGCTGTATAAAAGTAAGGATATCAAGTTTCTTCACTTCTTATACAAAAGTAAGGATATCAATGACAGTTTTCTCGTCAAGTCTTGTATTTCAACCAGCCAAAGGTAACAACAGAGTTAAGCCCTTATTTGATAGTTACCGATTTAATCATGCTGTAGTTGAATTCTACAGCTTTGCATTTGCAAAGGCATGGAAGTTTGTGGTTCATGTGTTCAAAACTTCCTTTCTTATATATTTTAAGAGAATGGAAAATTATTAAATGGTTTATCTGACTCTCCTGAATGATATTAGAGAGAATTTTCTCAAGGCAGACTTTGTAGATCTTCTTAGTAAGTTACTATTAATGCATTTGTATTTTCTTGACATGTCAACTACCTATAAGTTAGGCATAAAAGACAGAAGAGAACTTTGTCACATGACAGCTTGAGACCAAGCCCAAAGTTAGAATTGAAGATGATTGGTTGAGAAATCTCTTAGTTTCAAATGCAGTCGACGTGTTAACTATTGTGAACAGGAGAATGCCAAGGATTTTGCAAAGTAACTTAGACATGTATGATGTTCTTTGTTACTTGAACAACATAATGTTATTCTGCAAAATCCTAGGCATTCTCCTGTTCTCAATAGTCAGCATGTCGACTACATTTGAAGCCAAACGATTTTTCAATCAGTCATCTCCAATTATAACACAATCTTAATGTTGCACTCTTGGTTTTTCTCATATAGTTGCAGCCTGTTCTCGGTTTTTCTCATATAGTTGCAGCCTGTTATTTATTCAAAAGATTGATTGTGATACTGGGAAATACTTATTGTTGCGGGAAGTGCTTAGAAAATTGGTATACCCCATACAACTTTGATTAAGGGCAAAAACCAAACCCACTAAATTCTTAAAAATGATTTGAAACAAATATCAACATTCTACTATATTTACAAATGATAATCTAACATGAAACATGTCTTAATTTGTTTCTAAGAAAAACAATTATTTTTCTACCATCAAAAATTTGATGTCATAAAAGTTTATTTTTTTTATAACTATAAAAACATGTAAACTGTTTACCTTAGGCACAGAAATCCTTTGGCGCTGATCCAGTGTATCGGACATCATATTTGATCACACTAACCAGATGCAATACAACAGATAGCTGTGATTAGACAGAACTCAAGATGATTCGATAATATATACTATACATATACTGTTATCTCAAGATGGTCTGATCATCTTGAGTTTTGTCTAATCACAGTTATCTGTTGTATTGCATCTGATTGGTGTCATTATATATATATATATATATATAACATTAAAATTAAAGCATCGTTTTTATCCCTGACCTAATTATCTCGTAATGTTTTTACCAATCTCTCTCTCTCTATATATATATATGTGTGTGTGTGTGTGTGTAAAAACAATTTATAAGCAAAGAAAGCTGTGTTTCATCGAATTTTAAAACTTTATAAAATCTAAGTTTCATATGACAAATTATCAAAAAGCATATTGAGAAAATTTAGCTAATAACGTGGGTGCATATTCTGCTCAACGAGTTTGTGCTAGCATTATAAAATGGCTGCTAGTCAGAACACACTTTATTTTGCAAAATAATGTTCTGATGCTTTTGTTTAGCAATCAAACGGTACCTTAAGAACCTTCAAGTGATGAGTTTTAATTCCCTTCCACTTATAATAGATATTCAGCTGCATTTAGGTGAATTTCTCTAGACTCATTTTAATGGATTTTCTTTTGAAACAATTGCTGGAGGGTAAAATGTGATCATAATATAATTGGTAATTATTCCAGGGGAACATGATTCAAGGCATCCTACTCAACTCATGTGACGAAAGCGAGGCAAAATTCAGCACTGAAGCCTTTCAATTGATGTCAGAAATTAGAATATTTCATATCAACTCGGCCAAGTACAGTGACTCTTGACTTTCGGCATCTTCCTGCAAGTTTGAAATGGTTAGAATGGAAAGGTTGTCCCTTGCCAACACTTCCACTTGAAAGCAAGTTTAAAAGCCTTGTGGTCCTTAACCTCTCTCGGAGTTTTATCAGCCAATTATGGAGTGAAACAGCAATGGGGTCAAGCTCAAGATCCACAAAAGAGGTTTACTATTTATTTCATATATGTATAGTAGTTGGCACTCTAATAGAATGTTTTACATTCAGAGTGTTGTCATTGACTAATGTTCATGTATAAACCATTTTTGCAGTTGTTTGATGGACTCAAAGTTCTTGATCTCTCCTTCTGTGATTGTCTCATTGCCACTCCCAATTTTGCATGGCACCAAATCTGGAAAAGCTTATGCTTGATGAGTGTAGCAAGTTGGAAGAAGTTAATGATTCCATTGGGTCTCTAAAAAAGTTGGTTGTTCTTAGCATTAGAGTGTGTGTGTCTTTGGAGAAACTACCCAAAGAAATATATGGTTTTGAGTTCTCTTGTAGTTTTCAACCTCGAAGGATGCAGCAATCGTGTCACTTTTCCACAATTTCCACCAACAAATTGTACTACTGGCTTTTCAAAACTCAAGCAGGTTATCATGCAAGATTGCCAAAGCTTTTTTATTGGACTATTCACCATGATTCTTGGTGATATCGAAGCTTCATGGTATGAACAATTACAACATGGAACAGGGTTGCCACGACAAGAAACTGAAAAGGTTAAATCATATGCTAGTTGCTATTGTGAAAATCAAATTTTTTTCCATGCATAATTATAATCATGCAGTCTTGTTTTGCAGGTTTTTGACAAAATAAAAGTTCTGGATCCCTCTTGTTGTTTTCTTGACACCTGATTTGGCTCAGATCCCAAATTTAGAGAAGCTGATTCTTGACCATTGTGAATGCTTACTTGAAATTGGTGAATCCATTGGCTGCTAGTCAGAACACACTTCATTTTGCATGTGGTTAAGAAGAAACTGGCATTTGTTTGGACTCACAACTCCCCCTCTCGTGATTCCACCAAAGCATTATAATTTCTCAAGCTTCTTCTAGACGTCCTCA